>JADPWL010003021.1:0-40001 GCA_019059595.1 Marasmia exigua | reverse complement strand
TTTCTAAATGCGTTGATTTTCTATCTTCAGATGAAGAAATAAAAGGTTGGAGAAAAAGTCTTGTAATAAAATCTCTTTGGGTATAGTATTTGTATCTGGCTGTTTTTGGTATCATTGAAAGTTAAAATTTTAAAGAATATAATTCCAAATTCAAATTAGGAAAATGTGTGATTTTCATTTGTTTTTCGAACTGTCAAGATGAGTGAATCTAATGAAGAAATTCGATACATTATAAAGTTTTACTACAAAAAAAGGTAAAAATGCAACGCAAGCCACGAAAAAAATTTGCGATGCTTATGGACCTAGTGCAGTTTCTGTGAGAGTAGCACAAATTTGGTTTAAGCGTTTTCAATCCGGAAATTTTGATGTCAAAGATGCACCTCGCTCTGGTCGCCCTATCAAGGATAAAACGTTACGTCGTAGCTGAAGAACTGGGGGTTAACCACAAAACAGTTTTGGCGCATTTGAAAAAAACTGGGTACACAAAAAAGCTCGATATTTGGGTACCTCACGAGCTCACTGAAAGAAACCTAATGAACCGTGTACTCATTTGTGCTTCTTTATTACGACGTAACGAAACCCAAATCATTTTGATGAAGCTGATAACTAGTGATGAAAAGTAGATCACGTACGACAAGAACGTGCGAAAAAGGACGTCGTCAAATGTTTTGAATTTTCTTAAATAATGCGAAGAAACTTTTTCCCCAACCTAATATTTACACTGATCTCTTCATCTTGGGACGGGTCAGACAATACCGACTCAGACTCACTTAGCCATGAACAAAACACTAGCAATAAGAAAAACAAAAAATAAAGGAAGAAGAAACAAGTGAAAAGAAAAAAAAAAGTAACTGAAAAGCTGAATCTGAGCAATGAAAGTTCTGACATAAACAAACAAATAGGATAAGAATCGAAAAACAAGACATATATAAGAAAAAAAAAGAAAAGAACAAACAAAAATAAGGAGAGATCTCTTTTGAAAAGAGCTGGCAAAGAGTACGTCACAAAAGCGGGAAAAGTGGTTAGGGCAAAGAGTTCACAAGCAAACCTTTGTACTCTAATAAATTGTCCAAATAAATGTCATCATGACATAAGTGAAGAGAGACGAAAAGGTTTTTTGAATATTATTGGTCTTTAAGTCCAGAAAGACAACGAGATTGGATTGTAAGTCATACAAAGATAGAGACTGTGAAACGAAAAAGAACGAAAGATCTGGAAAGTCGAAGGCAATTTACAAATTCTTATTTCATTATTGAAGGAGAAGGAAACATATTTATTTGTTTAAAATTTATGATAAAAACCTTAGATATTCGTCAAAGGTTTCTACACCTAGTGATCAGCACCGACGGCGTGATTTTGAAAGTTGGCTTATGGGCGTAATGTCAAAATCACGTCATTCAACTACTATTCTTTAGTGATTTTATTTTCTGATAGTTTAATTATTAATGAAGGTAGCATTTAGTTAACTAAGATTTGTGACAAGTTGATGCTAGAAGGATTTTTTATGTTACGTCTATTAAAATTTATTTCTGAGAACTGTTATTTCGCGAAGTATGCCATCGAAGCAGGCACGAAACGTTAGCTTCCTGTGAATCTTACTCCTGACTTTTACAGATGGTCCCTATTATACATTTCTTTTATTAACCTACTTTTTTATTGTTAATAATAATACTAAGTTATGTGACTCCAGATTGATTAATGTTATTTGGAATCCCTCATTCAGAATAAACGAGATTAATTGGCAAAAGTCATGATTTTCATTTGACTTTTTATATAAAAAATAGGTAGTATGGCACATACCCGTATGTGGTTAGAATTAATGACAATAGATTAATTATGGCACTAGGAAACGTAATCATTTCTTTTACAAAATATTTAATCTGTAAGCTTATATTGCTTTATAGATACAATTTAGTTAGAGTTAAGTATTATTTGCTGATAATTGTTCTATGGAGTCTGCGTACTTAAGCAAACACTCTTGTAGGCTCCATGAATATATCGCTTCTTAAGCATTCTTCGCTGGCACATGTTATTAACATAATGGTAGGTTAGTATTTTAGCCTTGACTCACTCTAAAGTTGATACTCACTAAGCAATTTTGTTGTTTTGTTAAAAAGGTTGTTTGAACTATTTAGCACTTTTTGGTTACTACATATTTGACTATAATGGAGGTTAGAAGTTTTGCCCTGACTAACACTTGATTCATTTTGGCAGTACTTTTTCTAAAGCGACAACTATTTTGCTATCTAAATAAGCTTTAAACCTGGTATTTTCATTAAATATAGGGCACAAAATAAAGACATGATTAGTTTAAAAAAAAACAGTCTAATATTAAAACTTAAAAAGATATAAATTTTTTTCGCTAAATTTCATCTTTGATCCTCTTTTGCCACAAGTAGAGTTTTGGCGCTTTAGTCTTTTTTCCTTTCCACTGACGATGTATTTCTGTTTAGCGACATCTATGAGCGAGTGGATAAACTATTTTATGTGCGGCATGAAACCACTACGAGATCCCACAGAATACCTCATAAGCACCCTTATGCTTGGTTTTTCCGTCACCAATAGAGGGCGTTATTTGAGATTTTCCTGATTGTTGCAATATTTCAATTATTTTATAATGCCCCGCCCACAGAGGTACCGCCTATGCGCTGAATGTCATAAGAAGCTTCCTAAAAGAAAATTCCTTCCCTGTTTTTATTGCGTCAATGAACACAAACAACGATGGAAATTCTTAAAGTGACGGGTAGGGCACACTAGCGACGCCAATTGATTTAAATTTTTAGCTCCTAAACCGGATCTATTTTACACAATTTCGGGATTACAACCTCTCAGCAAACACTAATACTATTTATTTAATACTTATAGTTAACTCTTTGGTCTGCTTTTGCACTCGAATTTTAGATTACCGCCTAAAGTGGCCGCTTTTGGCGTGAATAAATTTTTCGCGTACTAAAACGGACCCAACATTTGTGCATGGTTATTTAATAACCATGCACGTGGCAATGGGCAGGGCACATAGCGAGGAGAAAAGACGGCCGTTGGGGCGGAAAGGTCCTCGAGTGGAGGCCACGTACAGGAAGTCGCAGCCGTGGCAGGCCTCCTACAAGGTGGACCGACATCTGGTGAAGATCGCGGGAATCCATTGGATGCGGGAGGCACAGGACCGATCTGTGTGGAGAACATTGGGGGAGGCCTATGTCCAGTAGTGGACGTCTATTGGCTGAAATGATGATGATGATTTAATAACCATGCACATTGATCACCAGTATCGACCGCAATAGAAAATCCGCGATAGTCAGAGACCACCTCTCAAAAGAAAACGTGACGTGTTGCCACTATCGTATACCAGAGAATATAGATATAGAGCAGCTACGGATGGACTAAATTAAAAACTTGTAGGTTTCACTATGAACTTTGTGTAATTATGTAGGTGAAAATGATTTGAATGTGTCTAAAGCTTATGCAGAAATTGTATACATGCTAAAACAGCGTATTCTTGAAGTCCAGCATACAAACGTCATTGTTTGTCTGCCCACACTATAGCTTCAATTATAGGCCGTGTGGTCCCCGGCAGAGTAGAATAGGCCACCCTCACTCTTACCGAGGTGTCGTAAAAGGCGACTAAGGTAAAGCTGCTGGCATGATCATCAGCACGCAGAGAAGGAAAACTCAGCTTTTATATCAAAACCCTCGCCAACCCGTCTGCCAAGCGTGGTGAGTATGGCAATTACCCCTCATGCGATTGAGGGAGGCCCGTGCCCCAGCAGTGGGGACTTAAATGGGCTGACGATGATGATTATAGCTTCAAAGCTATTCAAATTTATATAAATAGAAGAGTTGAATTGTTTAATAATATCTATGTCATATACTGATAATAAAGAGTACGAATACTGTTATATACTTAACTGTAACAAAAATTTAGAATACTCATATAATATGTTTTCAAAATATTCAGGCAGGATTAAATTTACTGGTCTAAGAGTTATTTTAAGGGACTTGGATGATCTTGTGCTTAGTATTTATGTTTTACGATTCCTATTTGACTAAAACACACTTGACTGAACAAGCAGAAACTTATTCCTTTCGGAAAAACTAGTCCAACAATATTATTTCAAAACGCTCGTAGTATAAATAATAAAATCCACCTGTTTGAGGCTCTTTTAGGAGAGTACCAAACAACTGTCCTTTGCATAACTGAAACTTGGATCATATAGCAAAAACTAGATCTGCTGGTATAAAAGGATACAGCGTGGCAAGCGTATTTTGCCGATCTAATCATGAAGGGGGTGGCGTATGTATCATGTTAAAAATTGACCTCGAATATACCAATTGTATCGATATAGAATCCTTAACAATCGAGTATGTGATAGAAATATGTGTAATTGATATCCCTAGCTTAGATATTATACTGATAGCTATCTATTGGCCTAATACTTAGCTCGAGGGAGGCTGATATTTTTACAACCTAACGCCAAGCTGTAGGTTGCGTAATAGCATTGCCACAGTAGATATATACGCAAGCAGTATGGACACTACGAACAAACGCTCGATTATGCACGCACACAGACACACACTTTACACGGATCACAGATCACCCCCAATGTGATCTGTGACACGGATTCTAATAGCTGGAGAGCCAGTGAACCCTGGGAGTAAAGGTCTTCCTGTAAGGTTAGAAATTAGTATATTTACGATTTATAGCATACTAAGAGCAATAACGATGACCTGGCAGGCGTCAGCCCTGCACGTCATCATCCCCTTTATTTTTTGAACTGTTAAGTAAATTGAGTTTTAAAACTTGTTTCTGTAAGTTTGAAAATTTAATAGAATAGAGTTTATTTATTGTACATCTTAAAAAAAAATTGACAGGCGATTACAATAAGCAGAAGTATATGACAGATCAATTAGAAAACGCACAGTTTATGACATAAAATAAACTTTATCCTGTATACTTAAAATTTTTATATGTTTTCAAATAACCGTCACAGAGTTAGTATGTACAATGCCAGGCGGTTTTGAACAGCATAAGACCTTGACAGGCGAGGGAATAGCTGTTAAGGGCGTGCAAATAAGAAATGTTACAAGAACGCATATAGTTAATTAAATGTATTTTATTGGGTTTTATGCAATGTACATTATTTTTAACAATCATTTTCTTCTGCATCATCCGAAATTTCGCTATCACTGCTTTCATCATCATCTGATTCTTCAACAATGTTTTCCTCATCTGAAAATAGTAAAAAAAAATATTTCAATGAATCCATAAGGTTGTTGAGAATTAAATATCAAGCTCAATACATAGGACTGCATATTAAATGTTACGGAATAAAATAGTTGTATGTTACCTGAAATGTTTTCCTCAGTTTCAGTCGATTGTGCTGTGGCAGTATCAGCAGGTTCTTGTGAAAATATGTCGTATATGGAAGATGGAACCGTATCCCCCTCAAACCAATTAAAATCGTAACCATTATCTATTATCTTCCAACCGTTATTTTCAGGTGTAAGAGTTGTTGGTTCTTTTAAATGACAATTTCGCCATATATTTGTAATGTAAGCAGTTCTCAACAATTATTGATGTAGTTCACGTTCGCAGGGTGGTAAATTCGATGAATCATAGCTTACTACTTTTTTCATAAACACTCTAGGATTAGTTGTGTTGTACGTAGCAAGGAACTTTTCATATCGTGCATTATTTAATTTTGAACATCTCAAACCAGGGTAAGTACCATCCACCCCGGTGGGTCTGTCCCGTTAACGGGACAGTTGGGAAAAAGTGTTGCAACAACCCCGGTAGCCCCGATCCCGCCGTTTACCGGGGTGGATGGCACAGATTAAGTATCATCTACCCCGGCGAGTTTTTCAGCAGGGCGGTTAAGTAGCACATATACCTAGATGAGTAGTATACGCCGCATATATTAACCGTGGGAGAGTCACGCTTTGGCATGAATGGGCCGGCTGGACCGGAGTGACACCACGACCTCACAGAAAAGCGGCGTGAAGCAGCATTGTGCTGTGTTTCACTGCGTGTGAGTGAGTGCGTACCGGAGGCCCAATCCGGGGGAAAGGGGGGTTTAAAGGTTGGCAGCGCACTTGTGACTCCACTGGTGTGTCGCGGGTGTCCATGGGCGGCGGCAATCGTCATCTTGAGACTACGCTGGTGTGTCATTAGGTGATCCGTCTGCTCTTCTGCCACCTATCACATAAAAAAAATACGCACCGGCAGCCTTATTAAACATTGGGCATATTTCATGACTTATTCATACGACAAAATCAAGAGTTATTATAGTTTTCTTTTACCTACTCTCCTTGGATAGATATCATTAAATATTATTTTGATCTGAAACATCGGGCCTTGGAGGGAAACTACAATTAATCTTTGAGTTAGCATGTGTTACTTAAAGGTAACGTTTATTTATTTTTTAAAAGAAATAAAACTGCATTAAAAAAAAAATAAAAGAAAAATTAAGATTGGCCTTTTTATTCCACCAAACGCTCTTGTCATTATTTAAGAAATATATTCTCTAAGAAACCCTTGGTCTCTAAGAATCTTCTGTCGCGTAAGATATCCAAAAAATGAAAATGTGAAAAAAAAAATGACAATATGTAATAAAAGTAAATTTTCTTCAAGACACATAGGTCTGTCGTATAAGCCTTATTATGGATATAATAACCTCCAGGGTTCATTTTTTTCCAACCTGTATGTACGTATTGTTAGTTAAGTAATGTTTTATTAAATTGCAACCGTTTCTTATTTTGTTTTTATACTTTATGTATATGTAAGGAAATGTATGTGAAATCCGTATACAATTCCTAAAATCGAACGAAAATGTGTGAATTCAATTATATTTAACACATTTCCTAGGCAATGTATACATTTCCTAACGGAAGCAATCGGAAATGTACTAAAATCAGAGGAATTGTCTGTAGACAAGAGCGCCAGAAGACCTAAGAAATAATGGCAAAAGATTATGTTGGTAAAACATTAGAACATTTCCTAAATTGCTCCGGAACATTTCCTAGAAAATGTATCTATATACCTATCTAATATACTTCTTATGCTACTCACATCTATGTTAACCGCCCTGTTGAAAAACTCTCCGGAGTAGATGATACTCCGGCCCAGCCAGCCCATTCATGCCGAATCGTGACTCTCCCACGGTAAACATATGCGGCGTATGCTACTCATCTAGGTATATGTGCTACTTAACCGCCCTGCTGAAAAACTCGCCGGGGTAGATGATACTTAATCTGTGCCATCCACCCCGGTAAACGGCGGGATCGGGGCTACCGGGGTTGTTGCAACACTTTTTCCCAACTGTCCCGTTAACGGGACAGACCCACCGGGGTGGATGGTACTTACCCCTCAAACCATACATTTGGCATACAAATTTCTCTAGTATCGGGAAATTTTTTTCTTTCTTCTGTACTATTTCTGCGTTTCCTAATTCTTTGAATGCTTTCTGATATACACTCGATTTCTGCAATATTTGAAATGGTTTTTTTTTACCTCTTCTTAAAAAGGACGGATTGACATCGCAACCGGTTAATGCATGAAATCCAGGTAAGCTTTGGCATACAGAAGATCCCAATTTTGTATATAGTTCGCAAGATACCTACTGTCTCCTCCACTGTATGTAACGCTCCGCATCATACAGCGAGTGCCACACTATATTTTAAAACATAGTTCGTAGTAGTTTAAAACATAAATTGACTAGTTTCTCAGAAATAACTTTGGTGTAAAACGGAATGAACTGTCACAGGGATAAGTTTAGTAAAAGTACAAGTAAAGTATTAGCCTATACACTGTCCCACTGCAGGGCAAAGGCCTCCATCATAGAAATAAAGTCATCGCTACTATGATGGGATTGCCGAGTGGTCCCCGGCAGAGTAGAATAGGCCACCCTCGCTCTCACCGAGGTGTCGTAAAAGGCGACTAAGGTAAAGCTGCTGGCATGATCATCAGCACCCAGAGAAGGAAAACTCTGCATTTATATCAAAACCCTCGCCAACCCGTCTGCCAAGCGTGGTGAGTATGGCAATTACCCCTCATGTGATTGAGGGAGGCCCGTGCTCCAGCAGTGGGGACTTAAATGGGCTGACGATGAACTATGATGTGATTAGGCTTTATCACCACGCTTGCCAGATGCGGTTTGGTGATAACAAACCCGATCTATTATCGAAAACTTAGAAACATACTTTTCGCTCGACCCGGGAATCTAACCCAGGACCCCGAGGTCACGGCCCGGTACTTAAACCAACAGGGCGTTATTATTTTAGTACTCATTGTTGTAAATGTTTATTCTAGTTCTTCAGATATTCTCAGTATTAATCCCACTACTAATGTTAAGCCATGTTTTGGAATGAGGGGGGCAATGTCAAAAGGAGCTGGAAATGTTTTGTACCGGAACTATTCTTAAATCGCGTTTTATAAATAAGGGGGAGTGATTGCGTAACTTTAGGTTAACCTAGCAATTTTTTTTATGTAAGAGGTGGCATACGAGCAGACGGATCACCTGATGGTAAGCGATTTCCGCCGCACATGGACACCTGCGACACCAGTGGAGTCATAAGTGCGCTGCTAACCCTTAGGAAAGGAGGGTCCTTTCCCCCGGATAGGGCCTCCAGTACCCTCATTCACGCATCGAATCACAGCATAGTGTTGCTTCAAGCCGATTTTCAATAATTATAGTGAGCCATATGACTTGTGATGAAATGGCAGCTCCGATTTTTTTTGGGACTATAACCATATAAATTTACAACATCTACATTTTATGTAACCACCCTATTTATTAAATTATCTTTATTTTGTAAAAAACACCAATATAGAGATGATTCAAATCTGCGTCAGGACCTGTTGGATATCTTTCACACACTGTAAGGTTTTTACTGAAAATGACACATTCCGTTTAAACGCGCGTTTTTTAGTTCTATCCAGCGCCCGTATGAACTAAAATCATGTAGTTCATACGGGCGCTGGATAGGCTACTAAAGCCGCTCCTGTCCTCGGTCCATTTTTACCATCTCTTTCTGGCAAACTAGTTAGAAAGAGGTAAAAAAATTACCTAGTTCGCAAACAACTTCACACTGCACTCTGTGCGTCATGTTGGCTGCATTATAATAACAATAGGCGGGGTCTCGCACTACGAAAGCATAACAGCGCTTTATAATTATGAACCGCGATCGACGTCTAGTGAAACCGCTTCTCGCTGCGCTGCATTCAGCGGCGCAGCGCTGCGGCTGCGTGGGGGAGTCAGTTGTGTAAACTTTTTTTATGGGCTTACGTATCGGTTGTCTGTCCGGACTGTGTGCATAGCGTAACGTTATTAACTAGAGTTTTTTCTCAATTTCTACCCGAATTCAGTTGTTTTGTACTTCTATTTGCGCTCAAGAACTATATTTCGTACCCTAATGAACATTATAGCTGTGAATTTGAACTGAGCTGCAGAGTCGGAACGGCGACAATCCAGATTATCGTCTGATTCACATTAATTATGTGAACGGTGACGAACCATTTTAAGTGCGCGATAACACGCCCTGTTCGTTCTTGGCAATGTTGAAGAATTTCGCTGAGAAGAAACATGCGACTTAATTTAGTGCGACGCTAACATAAAATCAATACTTTAGACTGTTAATCTGTAATGTCACTCTGTCCTTGCTAGTTATCACAGTATGTTAATTAAATCTAGTATAGTAGTTAGGTATAGGGAGTTAATTGCTTTCGATAGTGATTTGTGTGAAATTAAAATAAATCTCATCTCTTCCCGCGGCTATTCAAACGTGTTGCCAGATTAGTTCACTAGAGGCCGCTGTTATAATTTCGTTCGTGACGTTGTCGCGCTTGCGTGCGCTTGTCAGCCAGTCAGCGCTAGCTTCGCGTCAGTGCAGCAGTCTCCAAAACATAAGCGTAGGCACAGACTAAGTATAAGATACTACGTATCAGACAGGAATGTCCCATAGTGCTCCATTAGACCATTTTTAGAACGACTGAACGGAATCAGCATTGATTTTGACAGATTTGAATGAATTGTCATACAGCAGTTCGTTCATTCAATGAACGAATGATTAGCAATGACCAAATTAATCCAGATAAAATATTCAGATTTTTATATGACGCCATTCATGGCTCTGAATCCTCTTGAAAAGAAATTAGTCACGTTGTCTATGCTATCATCTTTCAGGTAGATGTTCAGAATCTCGAATGAATGTTTGAAAGCCATCATCTCATTAGTTCATTTCATGATTGATGAGCTTTTTGACTTGTCACTAGGGGTGTCCACTTTGAAAAAACATTGATATTTTTATCGATTCGATACATCAAAACTGTACATCGATGTCTTTCGATGTATCGGATGAAAACATTGAGTACTTTTTCTAATGTATATTGCAAAGCTAAAGTCATGTCAAAAAAAGCGTGTCAGAACAGGTCATCATTTCAAAGTGAAAATATTTGTATTTGAAGGTTATGAAAAAAGCTAAATCCAGTATCTTATTATAGTTTAGATTTTAATTTTTCATAAAATAATAGATCTAACTTCCTTCGTTGTCTCTGTGAATCTGTGTATACTACAACCGCCCCCTACCCCACCTCCATGCACTGCTTCGGTGGCGTAGTGGTTATTGGGTCGCGCTATAAAGCGACGGCTGCGCAATAGGTCAATAATTTTGTTTTTAAGTCTCTTGAGTTCTTATCACTCATCTTAAGTCTCTTTGATCGCCGTAAACGATTGTCCTTCTTTATTAGCTAAAATAAACTTCAAAAGCAAATTCCGCCTCCCAGTTCGCCCCTAACGTGTATTTCAAACCTATTCTACGAAAAAAATATACTTACATAGAATTGTTTTCTTTCCCGATCAATTAACTTATATAATAAAGAATTTCTGAATCGCGATCTTTTTAATTGCTCCTAGTATAGTATTAAAAGATCAATTTTTAAAATGTATCTTAGTAAATATTCCTAATGTAACCTGATTTTTATAACCTGTGAGTTATGCATAATGACTATCGCATTTCTTCTCTTGGTTCCATAATACATAAAGCTAAGATTACTTATATATGTATCCGTTTATCTCTCTCTTTTCACTTAGATATATATATAATATATACTTACTAAAATGTTTGTTTGCTGAACTGTGGGATGTACATGTTTTCCCTCGTACACTGAGGGAAGATAGGCATTTCTTGGGGTTTGGTAATGGGTTTGGTATTTTGCTAAACTTCTTTTAGTTTTAGTTTATATTCCTTAAAGTATTTTTGTACACTATTCGTTTTGATTTTATTGTTTTCCATATTTCGGTACTAGTACATTTGTAAGAACCAACTATTGTAGGTAGTTCATGTAACAAGCACACTTTAATTTAATGTTAAAATAAATATATGTTTCGGCACTCGTTGTCTGTTAAAAATATGTATAACTTATTATTTAATTACTTGTTACTGTAATGACTGTTTGCGCCAAAATATATTTAAAAAAAAATTGGAAGAGTCTGGAAGTCGTCGGTAATGTACCCCCGTGCCTCGGAAAGCACGTTATGCCGTTGATCCTGCACCCGACTTCTTTCAGGTCGAGTCAGACTGGTGTCCCATCGGAATATGGGGGCAAGGGAATAGCGAGTGCACTTGTGTTTGCGCATTCACTTGAGCACTATAATATATCCTCCATCCGTGGCTGATCGTGGATATTGGCCGCCATAACCGTAATAGGTTGGAGGATATGTATACAAAGCCATTTATTTTGAAAAAAAGCCTTGGATATAACAACATATTAATATTAGTTTTAAATATCATTTACATAAACTTGAGTATTTTGACATAAACCGGTTATCATCAATTCAATATTTTATGAAAAAACAATGATACATACATACAATAACGATAGCTTTTCAAAACATCGGAATCTATTCGATGTATCGCATTGTAAACATCGATGTTTTCAATACATCGATGTATATGGAATATCCCTACTTGTCACCACCATTCATTCACTCGGAGAAACAAAATGGCAGTTATGTCAAGAAGAAAAATTTATAGAATTTTGTTAAAAAAATTGTAAATTAAGTGCAAATATACGTTGTGGACATTTGTTATTACGTTAAAGAAAACTAAACAATGTGCAGAAGCGTAAAGATATTTATAATATGTTCTATGTTCGCTCAATAAAATTCTTGGTAGGTAACAATATTTTTCACCTATCGAAGATTGTGGACCCAAGAAGATGTCACAAGGATTTCCACTTGCATGCTTGCACTGCAGCACAGCGCGGGACACGCAGTCCTGGATTTCCCGTTATAAACTGCGGCCTAGTCTAAATTACTATTTTCTAAGGGATGTATATGAGGCAACAAAAGTGAATACTATTGTGTGTTTCGTGATATTTTGATAATAAATCGTGTTATAAGTAGCTTGTATTTTATTTTTGTTGTTAAATGGCGTCATATAAAAATCTGAATATTTTATCTGGATTAATTTGGTCATTGCTAATCATTCGTTCATTTAATGAACGAACTGCTGTATGACAATTCATTCAAATCTGTCAAAATCAATGCTGATTCCGTTCAGTCGTTCTAAAAATGGTCTAATGGAGCACTATGGGACATTCCTGTCTGATACGTAGTATCTTCTACTTAGTTTGTGACGCCATTTAACAACAAAAATAAAATACAAGCTACTTATAACACGATTTATTATCAAAATATCACGAAACACACAATAGTATTCACTTTTGTTGCCTCATATACATCCCTTAGAAAATAGTAATTTAGACTAGGCCGCAGTTTATAACGGGAAATCCAGGACTGCGTGTCCCGCACTGTGCTGCAGTGCAAGCATGCAAGTGGAAATCCTTGTGACATCTTCTTGGGTCCACAATCTTCGATAGGTGAAAAATATTGTTACCTACCAAGAATTTTATTGAGCGAACATAGAACATATTATAAATATCTTTACGCTTCTGCACATTGTTTAGGTTTTTTTAACGTAATAACAAATGTCCACAACGTATATTTGCACTTAATTTACAATTTTTTTAACAAAATTCTATAAATTTTTCTTCTTGACATAACTGCCATTTTGTTTCTCCGAGTGAATGAATGGTGGTGACAAGTAGGGATATTCCATATACATCGATGTATTGAAAACATCGATGTTTACAATGCGATACATCGAATAGATTCCGATGTTTTGAAAAGCTATCGTTATTGCATGTATGTATTATTGTTTTTTCATAAAATATTGAATTGATAATAACCGGTTTATGTCAAAATACTCAAGTTTATGTAAATGATATTTAAAACTAATATTAATATGTTGTTATATCCAAGGCTTTTTTTCAAAATAAATGGCTTTGTATATGTATACAAAGCCTCCAACCTATTACGGTTATGGCGGCCAATATCCACGATCAGCCACGGATGGAGGATATATTATAGTGCTCAAGTGAATGCGCAAACACAAGTGCAAAATAAGTTTTGACCACAGCGGAGGATGTAAAAAAAAATATTTATTTACTAAAATCTTAAGCTAGTACAACGGAGAGATCCGCGATGGATCTCGGTATAATGTATATTGAATATAAAAATAAGTTTTAATTGACAAATAACATGTTTTGCAGCGTTAGCAAAATGAAAAATCGAACATTCTATTGCTGACACTACTGTACGTGATCAATGCAATTCGTATTAAAATATTGCGAAATATCGATAAGGCTAAGTACAGACAATCTGAAATAAGGCAATGGTTACACTAAATAACGCTATGTGGCGCACTTAACACCTCCATCCTCAGATGAACCATTATCTCACTTGGAGAGAGAATGGTGCAGGAGACGACGCTGTCGGGATGCTGGAAGCTGCTGATTCGGGCCCTTCCTTGTCCTGAGGTCGTCTGTTAAACATCTTCTTGTAGATGAAATATCCAGCAATAATCAAGGCTACTATAATATAAAGTGGTATGGTCATGCCAATATGAACAAGATTTGTTCCAGAATTCATAGTTACTAAGGGATCTTCCTTTTCGATGAGATGTTGTAATTCATGTAATCTTCCCAGCGGGATATCCTTGATGTGAAGTACTGGGCTGGTCTCGTTCAAGTTTGCAAGTGTCAGATTTAAGGAGATTAGTTTAACTGGGGAGCCTGTTATCTTATTATTACGATTCATAATTTTTGTTCTCGGCGTAGACAGTTGACATCCTGAAGGAATATTGGCTAGGATACTTCCTTCGTAAATAGAAAATCCGTTTGAATGACATCTCGTTTCTATTTTAGTTTTAACTGGTAGATTGAGGATATAGTTTGTGTCATCTAATTGTTCAACGATCTCCATGGTGTTTTTGATCTTATGGAACGCGCATAAGGGAAGTACGATCTGGTGATTTATAAGATGATGAATACAGTCTGGAGCTTGTGTCTCTATCTTGTTTTCTTCAGTGCATATTTCTATCTCAGGTAAGTGCTTACATTCTCTATCTAAGTAGCTGTATGTATTATCATTCATTGCTAAGAAAGGTTTTCGTGGAATAAGGATGGTTTGATGGATAGTTGGAATAGGGAATAGTTTATACAGGGTGTATATGGAAGGAAGCAAAATAGGTATTTTTAACACTACTACTACCGTGTTTCCTTTAAAGTATGATCCAGTTTTAATTATATTATAGTATTCTCGTATATCACTACTTCTTAATGGTACTAACCTATCTTCATTGTAAATCGATTTTAAGGAGTCAATCATAGCTTTTATATTAGTAACTGTAACTACTTCATGATGACAAATACCTAGCTTGGTGAATGCTAAAATGTTCTCGAGGTTTGAAAGAAACTTTGACAACAATTCTATGTTATTAGTAATATCTAAGTATATAGCATCTAAATATAAACGTTTTTTATAATGAATATCGTATTTTAGACTTACATTACTAATTTGATTAATAGTGTTCTGTATATGATATTGATTTTCTACTAATCCCGATAACGTTGTATTAATTTCGTGCAATGCCCTTTTATTCAGTGATATATTTTCGTTTACTTTATTTGCCATCAAGTTTTGATTTTCTGACAAATTGTTAAGGGCAAGATCATATTTAATAGCGTCATTGTTATCGAGGTTACCTGAAATTCGTTTTATCAATGATCCTAACTCATTTATTAAGCCTCTTTTAAACCTCTTATCCGATAAACTGTTATAAGTTGAAATCAAACTTTGTATGTTATTAGATATGAATTCGCGCTTAGTGTAAGAGATATGATTATCAAACTCTACATCTTTGAATTTAATTTCTAAATTATCCAATTGATTTTTCTGTAGAATAATGGTTCGAATAGATAGTTCTATTTCGCTTAAATCGATAGAGTGTATAAAACTATGTTCGTAATCAACTAATTTAGCTAATCCTATCTTAAAAGGTAATACGCCTGGGTTATCCTCAAGGCGGGTTATAGCTACTTCCTGCTGAGCTTTCGCTGCTCGAAGAATCGCTACCATCATCCTGTAACAAATGAATTGTGTTTTTCATGGGACGTTTCACATTGCGTCGCGCTATGCGTCGACCTTTATCCAAGTTTAGAGCTAGTGGGTCTACATCCTTAACAATCTGCATTTTGTACCTTGGTTCCAGCTTATGTCTACTATCTGATTTTTCGAAGACAACCTGTCCAGAGCTTACTGAAGGTAGGGGTTCGCGATCTTTATTATGATACTGAATTTGTTTTTCATGTTTTTCTGTGCTGTAGTCATGTATTTTATTGTAGAGAGTCTCTGTTAACCGTTTGTGTTCTATTATGTATTGTTGAGTGAATTCTTTATTACGTTCTATTTCTAAAGGATCCTGGCTGTCAAGATGGCCTGAAACTACTTCAAAAGGGGTCTTATTTGTCATTGAGTGAATAGAGCTATTATAAGCTATAACACCGTTTACTACTAATTCGCATAAAGAGGTCCTAGCATATAGGGCACTTTGGATCCGTACATGCTCTAATAGTGTTGAATGAAACCGCTCTATAGTACCATTAGACTGTGGGTTCCGAATAGTAGTAAAATGAGTTTTAATTTTGTACATATCTAGTAATTCTTGTATAACATTATTTTTAAACTCTTGACCTTGATCTGAGATGATTAACTGAGGCGTACCATGATGTGAAAAATAAATACGTAACGCTTTAGCGACAGATATGGCGTCCGCTGCAGTTAACAGGTAAGCCTGTGCATACTTAGAGAAACTGTCTATTATTGTTAGAAACTTTTCTTTATTGATTGTTAAAATATCCATGAATACCTTTTCGAATGGTCTTGTGGTAACGGGCACTAACTGTAATTCAGCATTAATAGGGCGTCTTTCATACTTAGAGGTATTACAGACTAAACAGGTGTTTATTATTTCTGATACTGTTTTAGTCATGTTTGGCCAATAATATTTCCTTTTCAACGCTTGTACATTCTCTTGAATTCCCCGATGGTTACTCTTACCAACATGATGGTTCCCTGCTATTTCTTTCTGTTTACTGATCTCTAAAACGTCTTCTAACTGTGTGTCGCATAACATTAATTTATAAGCATTATTTTTAAATGTTTTCTGTAGAATATTTACTAACTGCTCTTGATAATCTTTATTAATTAGTATTCCTATTTGTTTGTTTGGACTTATGTATTCTTTAAATAGTTTAGTTATATCTTGTTCAAAAGTTTTTATACCTACTTGGCTGGTGTATCTAATTTTACCGGGGAACGTATTCTTTACTTTAGGCTTTACTATAGACAGTGATTGGACTATGATTTTCAACTGGATGTTAAATTCGTTTAAGGGTTTATCTGTATACGGCAACAACAAGACTGGATCTTCCTGATTGCTATGTACCGTGCCAACTTCATCTATTAATGAAATAGGAGGGTTATTGGCTAGTGAGTCATTATCAATGTCGATGGAGTTAACATTAATCTCAATTCGTGACAATGCGTCTGCATTGCTGTTCAATTTACCCTTCTTGTAAATGACGTCATAATCATACTCCTCTAACTTAAGCCTCCAACGAACGAGCCGGGAATTGGGCTCCTTTAATGACATAAGCCAGGTAAGCGGCTTGTGGTCCGTGACAACATGGAATTTGCGGCCAAATAAATACGGGCGGAAATATTTAGTTGCCCATACAATACTCAACAATTCTTTCTCTATTGTGCTGTAATTGACTTCGCTATCATTTAATGTACGGGAAGCGTACGCAACAGGTTTATCTGATCCAATTTTTCCTTGTGATAACACTGCGCCTATCGCAAAGTTACTAGCGTCGGTTGTAAGGTTAAAGTCTTGGGAAAAATCTGGGTATTGTAGTATTGGATCATTCATAAGGAGTGATTTGCAGTGGTTAAAACAGTCTAAATAGTTTTCATTTAATTCGATTTTAACTCCCTTTTTAAGGCAGTTAGTCAAAGGTTTAGTAATTTTAGCGAACTGTGGAATAAATTTACGGTAATAACCTAATAATCCTAAAAATCCTTTGATTTCCTTAGGAGTCTTAGGCACTGGGTACTCTTGAATAGCACGGATCTTATCCGGATTGGGTTTGATGCCATGTTGTGTTATAATGTGTCCTAAAAATGGTGTTTCTCGTTTAAGAAACTCGGACTTGTCTAACTGAACTTTTAGGTTTACCTCCCTGAGTCTTTGGAAGACGGCTTCTAAATTAAGGATATGCTCCTGTAAGGACGTTGAGTACAGGACTATATCATCCAGATATACAACAGTATTCGGTAGGCCTCTCAAAACGTTGTCCATAACCCGTTGGAAGGTTGATGGTGCATTTTTAAGACCCATTGGCATCCGAACGAACTCGTAATGGCCGTTTTCGACATTAAATGCCGTCTTGGGAATATCTATGGGATCCATTTGGATCTGATGGAACCCGCTGGCCAGGTCTAGCGTGCTAAAGTAGTTACACTTGCCCAATTTATCCAAAACATCTGATATATTAGGCAAGGGATACTTGTCACTGATGGTTTTGTCATTAACCTTGCGAAAATCTACTACCAATCTCCATTTCTTTTTCCCAGAGGCATCAGCCTTCTTTGGTACTATCCATATAGGTGATGACCATGGGGAGTTGGAGGGTTGAATAATTTTTTGTTTTAACATTTTACTAATTTGTTCCTGGACTTCCTCTTTATGAATATGAGGATACCTGTAGCTTTTAGTGTAAATAGGAATCTCATCTACTGTATTAATTTTATGTTTAACAACGTTTGAGAAAGATAAGTCTTGTCCGTCATAATAAAAAATGTCACTATACTGCTCGCAAAGTCGCTCTAACTTAGCCTTTTCTTCCTGGTTAAGGTGGTCAGTCCGAATTAGTGATTTAATTCCATTCTTTTGATCGGCTACGATATCGAAATTAAAACAATCGAAATTTTTTACTGAAGCACAGTGTAAAGGTTCCTTAAGACTAAAAATAATATCGTTCGGCGTATCATTAGAAACCTCAACATATGCTTTGTAATCGCGCGACGAAGTAATAGAGTCGTTTATTCGACAGCCATTGAAATAAGACTCTTCAATTATGATATCACCGCACCGACGCGTTACCGGTAACTTGAGTCGCTCAGTACTATGTGACTTTATTATGCATTCATATAAGTTGTTTACGCCTGATTTTAACATCTGAATTCTATTTATAGAATTACGTGTTTTTAATAAGTTTTCGCCTAAATCGATGCGCGCTTTAAAGTTATTTAAGAAATCTAGGCCTAGCAAGCCGTCAAAAATATCGTGGAATTTATAAATAAAGAATTTTGATTGACCTTGTTCTCTAAATTCGGGAAAATTCGGCAACAGAATTGCATAATCATTTTTAGTTGTAAGATGAATATTTGTTACTACAAAGGGCTCGTAAAGCACTGGGCAATCTGAGAAGTACCTATTTACAGCCTCTGGAGAGATAAATGACTGATTCGCACCTGTATCTATGAGTAATTTGAGAGGGGGGTCACTAATTTGAATGTAAGGTAGTACGCGATTACTTTGCAAGTTAATTTCAGTTACGAGGGTTGGTCTTTCATCGTGGGCGTCTGAAAATCCTGGGGTTCAGATTCAGCATGGTCATTTGAATCGATTTGGGGGTAAGACTCCTCATAGCAATAAGCATCCGTACACTCTACGGTGTAAGACTCTGGTTGGTAATATGGATCAAATGGTTCCTGAGGGTATGGCTCATAATTCTCGTAATAAGGATATGAATCATTCAGGTTGACCTCACGGGTCTTGAAGTACCTGGTGGTAGGGTTCTGGAAGTTAGTGAGGTCTTGTCCTCCTGGCCTGAACCGGGGTGTGTTTTTAATAGTACTGACACCACTCATTGGTTTCGGATGGAAACCTTGATGCATCCTTGGCTGCTGGTTGTTATTAATAGGTGAATAGAATGGTCTAGGTGCATTGTAGAAACGGTTCTGGTTATTAACAAAATTCGGGGGAGGTCTGAAGCCTTGTTGATTTTGTATTGGCCCTGGACCTCTAAATACCTTGTGCGTATGAGCAAATCTATTTGCATTACTGACCGGGAGTTTATGATGCTGCTGTGGCAAAGAGATAGGCATTACCGGAACTGGCATTGGCGATGGCTTGTTATGTGTTTCACTATGCTTACTAGAGGATGACGGGAAGGTGGTCTGAATGTACTTTATGTTTTGCTCTTTTTGTACATATTTAAGAGCCATGGGCAATGTAGTAGGCTGCATACACCTAACTTGAGAGCCTAAGGGGTCCTTGAGCCCGCCGATAAAAGTTTGAAGTGCCTGTTCTGTATAGAATGCCCGCTTGACCTCCTTAGTCGAAGCGTCGGCAATGTTTAAATTAAGATAATTAATGATTTTACTTAACATTTGTTGGCAGCGAATGTAAAACTCCTGAGGGGTTTCGTTTTCCTGTCTAAGTAAAGTGAGGTCCCTATTCAGTGTCGTTTCGTCCCTCTGATCCGCGAAGTTCTCTATTAGAGTCCTACGTATATCGGTCCAACTGGTATTGTTTCCGCTAATATTTAAAACATCCTCAGCATCGCCTACAATTTTATTTAATATACCATTCAATAAAGTGCCATTGCTAATAGGTTGATCTACAGTGAAATATGTTCTAGTCAAATCATCACAAGTCGCTATAAACCTATACAACCTATTCGGATCACCATTAAATTGTGGGACGTTCTTTAAAACCAAGTGGATAAGTTGAATTCTACTCTGGTCTTCGGCCATTGTAGCGCAAACTAATATTTTATAACACACAAATATATCAAAAATCAAGTAAAAATTAATTAAATTCAGTAAAATACGCTAGTCTTCTGTGTAAATGGATTAAAATTTCTACGTAATTTATCAATAGTGCTATTTAAAACAATCAGATAAGAACTACTTAGTTAAGTTTGTTATTGTTTTATATGAATAACAAGAAACACGATCGCAATGTAATACGACGGCTTCCTTTATTCTATTTATAGAACGTAGACTCTAATGCTTAGTGCCTACTGATTAAATCACTAATTAAAAGGAACACTTAAAGTTGTAGTGCGCCTATTGAGCAAGGAAAGTCAGGAAGGTCAATAAATGATAATAAGCACTTACAGAATCTGCACCTTTATCTTCATGATCTCCTCTCTGTGATGACTTCGATGCTCGGTCTCCGCCTTTCGTGGTCGTAAGGTTCTGGATCACCGCTGACGATCGTTGAGACGACCTATTCCGATCTCGATTTCTAGAGAAACGCGAACGCGACGATCCTACCGACTGCGCCAAATAAGTTTTGACCACAGCGGAGGATGTAAAAAAAAATATTTATTTACTAAAATCTTAAGCTAGTACAACGGAGAGATCCGCGATGGATCTCGGTATAATGTATATTGAATATAAAAATAAGTTTTAATTGACAAATAACATGTTTTGCAGCGTTAGCAAAATGAAAAATCGAACATTCTATTGCTGACACTACTGTACGTGATCAATGCAATTCGTATTAAAATATTGCGAAATATCGATAAGGCTAAGTACAGACAATCTGAAATAAGGCAATGGTTACACTAAATAACGCTATGTGGCGCACTTAACATGCACTCGCTATTCCCTTGCCCCCATATTCCGATGGGACACCAGTCTGACTCGACCTGAAAGAAGTCGGGTGCAGGATCAACGGCATAACGTGCTTTCCGAGGCACGGGGGTACATTACCGACGACTTCCAGACTCTTCCAATTTTTTTAAAAATATATTTTGGCGCAAACAGTCATTACAGTAACAAGTAATTAAATAATAAGTTATACATATTTTTAACAGACAACGAGTGCCGAAACATATATTTATTTTAACATTAAATTAAAGTGTGCTTGTTACATGAACTACCTACAATAGTTGGTTCTTACAAATGTACTAGTACGAAATATGGAAAACAATAAAATCAAAACGAATAGTGTACAAAAATACTTTAAGGAATTTAAACTAAAACTAAAAGAAGTTTAGCAAAATACCAAACCCATTACCAAACCCCAAGAAATGCCTATCTTCCCTCAGTGTACGAGGGAAAACATGTACATCCCACAGTTCAGCAAACAAACATTTTAGTAAGTATATATTATATATATATCTAAGTGAAAAGAGAGAGATAAACGGATACATATATAAGTAATCTTAGCTTTATGTATTATGGAACCAAGAGAAGAAATGCGATAGTCATTATGCATAACTCACAGGTTATAAAAATCAGGTTACATTAGGAATATTTACTAAGATAAATTTTAAAAATTGATCTTTTAATACTATACTAGGTGCAATTAGAAAGATCGCGATTCAGAAATTCTTTATTATATAAGTTAATTGATCGGGAAAGAAACAATTCTATGTAAGTATATTTTTTTCGTAGAATAGGTTTGAAATACACGTTAGGGGCGAACTGGGAGGCGGAATTTGCTTTTGAAGTTTATTTTAGCTAATAAAGAAGGACAATCGTTTACGGCGATCAAAGAGACTTAAGATGAGTGATAAGAACTCAAGAGACTTAAAAACAAAATTATTGACCTATTGCGCAGCCGTCGCTTTATAGCGCGACCCAATAACCACTACGCCACCGAAGCAGTGCATGGAGGTGGGGTAGGGGGCGGTTGTAGTATACACAGATTCACAGAGACAACGAAGGAACTTAGATCTATTATTTTATGAAAAATTAAAATCTAAACTATAATAAGATACTGGATTTAGCTTTTTTCATAACCTTCAAATACAAATATTTTCACTTTGAAATGATGACCTGTTCTGACACGCTTTTTTTGACATGACTTTAGCTTTGCAATATACATTAGAAAAAGTACTCAATGTTTTCATCCGATACATCGAAAGACATCGATGTACAGTTTTGATGTATCGAATCGATAAAAATATCAATGTTTTTTCAAAGTGGACACCCCTAGTGACAAGTCAAAAAGCTCATCAATCATGAAATGAACCAATGAGATAATGGCTTTCAAACATTCATTCGAGATTCTGAACATCTACCTGAAAGATGATAGCATAGACAACGTGACTAATTTCTTTTCAAGAGGATTCAGAGCCATGTTATATAGTGACAGTATGATACCCTCTAATGTATAATTCATCTCTTAATTTTACTTTGATGATTTATCTAAACGATATTGATTATATATTTTACTTTGATGTTTAGATTAATCGTCAAAGTAAAATTATGAGATGAATTATACATTAGAGGACAAGCGAAGAGATCTACATGCCCAGGAATCCTTATCATTCAAATAATCATCTACTTTATAGTAGCCTTTCTGCATTAGGTGGTTTTTGAAATGCATCTTAAAGTTATGTACCAGTAAATCAATATTTTTTTTATTGTTATATGTATAATGAACAAATTGGTAACAGAAGAAACATATCCTTCCCTTAAAATATTATTTCTTGCAAATGGTCTGATTTTAAGTGTATTACCACAATAGCAGGTACCTAAATCAGATTATAAGACATTTTTACCCGACTACGGCGAAGCAAAAAGGAGGGTTATGATTTTGACCTGTGTGTGTAGGGTATGTATGGTTGTTTATCTGTTCCCTCATAACTTCTAAGTCTCCCTCATAACGTAGTTAATAAATGAGGTGTCGTTAGAAGCATCTTGATTAGCTTCTGGTTATAGGCGACATGATGTCACATTAAATTGACTAGGGGACTTAAGAGTAAGGAACTAAAAAAAAATTTTGCTTGACAGTACCATGTAGGGAATCTAATGAAAGAGCTTTTTAAGTGCATTTCAAATATGTAATGTTGTTTATATAACTTAAAATTTGTTAAATCAAAAATAAAGTTTAAAAACCAAAACCCAACTACAAAAAAAAAACACTAAAATGTACGAAACAAGAAAATTGTCTCTGCTGAAATTATTATGAGCGTGTTTTTTGGTAGTTGAGTTTTAGTTTTTAAACTTTTTTTTTTATGAAAAGGAACTACTAAATAACAGCTCAAATGTAGTAAATGCCCATGAAACTAATTCCCCTTTTAAAATTGGGAACCACACAAGTTTTTAGTAAAATATCACTGTAAATATGTAGGTACATAATGAAATTAAGACTTACTCTTTTTGATTCCCCAAAAATTTGAACCTTCCTTCATACCAAATCGTCAGGTCTGGGTATTCTAATATCCATGCCTCCTACGTATACTATTGAATGGTCTAACCCCAATTTTACAAATCATTAAAAAAATTGGTTGCAGTTTTAATGTTTAACACTAAAAATAAAACATGACACTGCATCCATTTAATTACCTACTTTAAATGGATCTCCTGTAAAATTATGTTTCTGGACATAGTACACATACATAGGAAGCTTCCATGTGCCAATGGGATTTACCATGTTGCAAAACATTTATTCATTGCTGATTAAGGATACTATTAAATATATTCACACAAATAGGTGCATAATATGTGCTGATAATGATTTATTTACATATTAATCAACTCTGATGTATGATTTTCATTAAATTGATAAGTTTTACCTCAATCATATACCTACCTATTTATTTATTTATTTATGCTTTATTGAAATATTTCAACTTGTAGGATTCTTTTTTGTTTATTTTTCCTTTGATTTAACGTGTTGTTTTTTCTTTATTTGTAATGTTATGTGTCGTGTGTGTTTAACAAATAAATGTTTTTTATCTTTATCTTTATTGCACAAGAAAATAAAGTACAATTGGCGGACTTAATGCTATACATCATTATCTAACAGTCAACCATTAGCCGATGCAGAAATATTTATGACGGCTAAATAAATATATATCCATAAACATACATGTGAGTAATATATAATATGACTAAATATACAAACATAATTATATAATACAAGAAACCAAACAACAAAAGAAGGATATGTAAACTATAACTTTGAGAACTACCTATTTATGGTAAAGCTTGTTGCAAACAAGACAAGATATATATTATGAAATACCGAGATGCAAATATATGCACTGGTAAGCAATATAGTGCCTCGCCGAGTGAGTGAGAGTGTTGGGAGTTATTGGGAGCATACGACCTGAAAACCTCCAAGAAAAGAGCCGTCAGCGCACCTGTGACTCCTTTGACGTGACTGGTGTCCATGGGTGGCGGTAATCGCCTACCATCAGGTGATACGTCTGCTCGCCTGCCCCCTATATCATAGAAAAAATGGAGAGTTAAATGGTTAACCACTTGTAACTCCACTGGTCTTGCGGGTCCATGGGCAGCGTTAATAGCTTACCATCAGATAATATGCTTGTCTGCCAACTATGATAGAAAAAAAATATATATTGCACTTGTGACTCCACTGGTATCGCGGGTGTCCATGAGCGGCGGCAATCGCTTCCCATCAGGTGATCCGTCTGCTCGTCTGCAACCTATCACAAAAAATAAATAAATATTTATAGTGATTTGAAATCTTCATATAGAATAATAATACTTAGTATTTTATACCATACTATACTTAATACAAACGTAAAGCAGGATGCTATGATAAATAAATATTTCACAACATCACATACATTGATCTGACTCCGAGATAGGTAGCTCAAGCACCTATTGTTACGGATATCAGAATCAACAGTGGGATTACAAATATATACATATAATACTTTTCTTTTTGGCCGTGTGGTCCCCGGCAGAGTAGAATAGGCCACCCTCACTCTTACCGAGGTGTCGTAAAAGGCGACTAAGGTAAAGCTGCTAGCATGATCATCAGCACCCAGAGAAGGAAAACTCTGCACTTATATCAAAACCCTCGCCAACCCGTCTGCCAAGCGTGGTGAGTATGGCAATTACCCCTCATGTGATTGAGGGAGGCCCGTGCCCCAGCAGTGGGGACTTAAATGGGCTGATGATGATGATGATGATGACTTTTCTTTTGTAAATACATACTTATAAATACATAGTACACACCCAGACCAATACAAACAGACATGTTCATGCACACAAATGTTTGTACTGTTCGGGGATCGAACCCGCAACCCATGAACCAGAGGAAGCGTTCACTACCACTGTTCCAAACGTGCCGTGAATCTACTTGTATGTCGGTTGTTCTTCTTTTTTATCGAAAATGAGCCAAACAAATAATTTAACTTTTATTTAACAGGCTACAAATGATAATAGTATGTCCTAAATATTCGTGAATGTACTATTTTACAGATGGACTATTACATGATGACGTGTGTGTGTGTGTCTGTTTATGGCATCGTAGCTCCCGAACGAATTAACCGATTTTGATTTTGTTTTTTTTTTGTTTCAAAGATGTGTAAGGGGGAGTGTTCTCTTCTCTATGTTGGATAAAAATTGATGCAATATGGCCGCCGTCACAAAGATATGGGTTGTATATTTTAACACAACTCCCACAATATGGGTATCATATAAAAGGGCTTGAGTAGCAGAATATATTTATTGTGACAAATTTCAAATCCAAGATGGCCGCCGTCGGGGGTTTTTTAGGTTTTAAATTTTGTATAGTTTGATGTGTGACCGAAGTACCTACGTCATGATTTGATAGTCATGGGCGTGTAATTCCCAGTTGCGTCCAAAGCTGTCGCCCTGAAGCCCGGGGTACGCTTGGAACATGATTCATGATTTGGGGAGCCTGGTAGTTACAATGAAGCGACTGCCGTCTGACCTTCGCAAATTTAAGAGGGAAACCAGACCAACTGAATCATGGTTACATACATGTATCAGAAACCATCCGAAACGTGCAGGCTTCTTCACGTTTCTCCTCACCTCCGAACTAATGACAGAAATACGCACATAGATTTGAAAAATCCCCGTATGGAGGGCGCTTTCTGAACCACTAGTTTACCACCACTCAACGTGATATGGATTTCAACGTCTATACTAATATTATAAATGAGAGATGGTAGCTCAGTGGTGCAGAACGTTCCATACGGCACCCAAACATGCAACTCTGGATTATTCAAATCTATAGAAGAATAGATAGGTTACTCTTTATTGCACAACATACACAACTTTGTACAATTATAATTTTATGTGCTTATTTCTACCATTAGGCCGTGAGGGAAAACTTCGTGAGGAACCTGCACATCTCGTATAGTTTTTCAAAACTTGTGTCACTTTTGCTTAGCTACAACCATGTATTTATTATCTATGATCTATTGACTGACCGGATGGCACAATTGGTAGTGACCCTGCCCCTTACGCCAAAGGTCGTGGGTTCGATCCCCACCCTGGACAAACATTCGTGCGATGAACACTTGTATTTGTTCGGTGTCTGGGTGTAATATATGTATTTAAGTATATATTTGTGTTCCTCTGTAGTCTGATATCTGTAACACAAGTGCTTAAGCTACTTAGTACGGAATCTAGTCAACGTATGAGATGTTGTGAGAATTATTATTATATTATTTGGTCTGGCTACGCTATCTAATGGTTGCGAAGGTCAGACGTGCGTCGCTTCATTGTATTTACCAGACTCCCCGAATCCTGGATCATGGTCCAATCGTACCCGGGCTCCACGCCAAGACGAGAGGGTCTATCCCTTCACCGCCGGACGTTCCACGTCTCCAGCCAAAGCTCATTTTTTTGCGGAGTCAAGTTTATCCTATACCCGTTGCCAAGGCACAATAACATCACATTCGCGACCTTATCTCGTCTCGCCAGAGTCGAATTTGGTGGGCGTCGGGCGCCGGCGCGAGCGCATCCGTGTGTATATTTAGGGCGGGTGCGTTGACCCGAAGGTCTCTACCTGCGCCGCCCTCGCTGTGATGGTTTCTATATAGATGGTGCGAAATATACTGTAAAGATACACACCAAAATAGTTCTCATCTTTACGTATGATTCCCAGTTGCGTCCAAAGCTGGACGATATTTGATGTGTTTACGGTGACGGGTAGGGCACAATAGCGACGCCAATCGATTTTAATTTTTAGCTACTAAACCGGATCTATTTTAAACAATTTAGGGGTTGCAACCGCTCGGCAAAGATACTATTTATTAAATAACCATTTGAGCATTTTTTTTTCTTCAACCCCTAAGGGGTAAAATGGGGGTTGAAGCGTCGTATGAGAATGCTAGAAGTTGGTATTAGTTGGTATTTGCACTGTTCATACAAAATTAATATCTGGAAGAGATCGCTATTAGCGATAAGACCGCCTACATTGTTTTAGTATAATAACTTAGGCTAAGATCTGTAAATTTTGTGCAATAAAGTGTATCTATCTATCTATCTATTGGCCATTTATGGCGTTTAATCCAAATTTCGAGTGGAAAAACAGATAAAAGTAGCGCACGATTATTACATTTATAAATAGTATAAATAAATGTTTGCTTTAAATCCTCTCCTCTCTGGAGTTTCGCCCTCGCCTTAAACGAAGTTAGGCAACCAATGTGATGATAACGCGCCGTGTGATCTCGACCACGCTCGATAGATTACAAATAGATGCCGCACGATGCCAGTATCGATACGGATACAGTGGCCTACATCTTAATCACATCATCACAGCAGTGCCGGGCATAGAGTAAAATGTATGGGTAATTGATTTACTGTGTTGCCAGCGCGAGGCCTGTAGCAGAGTCTGTCCTGGGAGTTGCCACACGGGCGTATTGCGAACGTTTTTAACCGTGGCTTGAACGCTGTGCAGCGGCGACGTGGTCGCTCCGCTTTAAAAACGCTCGCAAACCGCCAGTGTGGCCACTCTTCTTTATTTTATTTTTTTATTATGAACTGTAGGCTAACGCTTGACCACAATCTCACCTGATGGAAAGTGACGATGAGGTCTAGGATGTAACGCGTTTGCCTAGAAGATGCCTGTTCACTCTTGCCTTAAAGATGTCCAGATTGTAGTGGTCCGGAAAAACAGACCTTGGCAAGGAGTTCCATTCCTTAGCCGTCCGCATTATGAACGTGGAGGCAAATCGCTTCGTGCGGATAAGGGACAAGCCAACAACGTATAGATGAATCCCATCGCCGCGCTTTGTTGTCCGGTGGTGGAATGGGCTAGGGGGGATCAAATTATGCAGAACCTCCGCACACTCACCGAAATGAATCCGGTAGAAGACTGAGAGACTTGCCACACGTCTGCGGTGGTCAAGGCTCTGCAAGCCAGCCCCTGAGAGTACGTCATCACCGATAAGTCTCTTCGCACGGTGCTCTATTGTGTCCAAAGTATCCAGCTGTCTACTCTAGCAACTCCCTAGTTAGCATTCGGTTTTTGTTTCGCTGAGTGAGTGAGGGTGCCGAAAGTCAATTCCGCGGGGAAGAGCATTGGAGCAATTCTAGGTGTCGCTGGAGGGACGTCGTCGAGACTGATCTGCGCGAGCTCCAGGTCAGTCACTGGCAAGATGTAGCGCAGGATCGACCGAATTGGCGATCTCTTGTTTCGTAGCCTAAGACTATTTTGAGTCGCTGAGCCAGCGGAGTAAGCAGTGTTGTCAACCCTAAAATCAACCCTAAAACCCTAAAATTAGATTTTTTAACATGAAAAAATACAAACTGTGGAACCAGCTGTCATCCGTGGTGTTTCCGAACAGATACGACCTGGTGACCTTCAAGAAAAGGGTGTACTCCTTTCTTAAGAGCCGGCAACGCATATGTGATACCTCAGGTGTTTCAGATGTCCATGGGCGGCGGTGATCACTTTCCATCAGGTGTGCCGTCTGCTCGTTTGTCCGCTATAATGTAAAAAAAAATACATTCCATATAAATTTGGTACTAACTAAATACTTTCTTGTAACATTCAATTAATCAGCAGGGATTAGGCGGCGCCGACTTCAGTAACACCTTTTCACGAGTGTACCGTTATTAAATGCTATGTGAAGTGTAAATTGAAGTCTTCAAAATGTTATTTTACACTTTTCAGTTCGTGGTTTTTGAAGGCGGTTTATTTTTTCGTAGATTTTTTTTCATGTTTTTTAGTGTCTATTTTTTTTATTTTTTGGCAATTGGGTCATCGCAGACCTGTTTTCAGTCTGTAACTTCACATTTTGATAATCCTCAATTCTTTCCAGGTGTAAACGAACTTAATTGTCTTTTTGATTCATTCCACAATCATAATCCATACTAATATTATAAATGTGAAAGTGTGTCTGTCTGTTTGTCCGTTTTTCATAGCAAAACGGCTGTTGTTAGCAACTAAACTGGATATCTACTTAACAATTTCGAAGCAGCAGCCTCTCGTAAACACTTACACTATTTATTTAATTACTTATATCTACTTAACTTTTTTGTCTGCTTTTGTACTTGCAATTTGAATTTCCGCCAAAAACGGCCACTTATGGCGTTATGCCAAGTTTGGAGTGCAGAAACAGATCAAAAAGTAGTGCACAATTATTAAATAAATAGTATAAATGTTCGCTTAGATACTGGAGCTCCGAAATAGTTTAAAATAGACGGAGTTTAATGGCTAATAATTTAAATCGATTGGTGGCGCTAGTTAGGGCTACCCGTCGCCTTAAATAAATCGTTTCAGATTACAACTACACAAGAGTATAAAACTAAAGGGGAGATTCATAATAGAGATTTGGTGTGATAACTTTGGAGGTGTGTTACCGATAGATGACGCCAAGTTATCAATAGTATCGATATTTCAGACATAACAATACTAGCCATTGCTTTACATTATCGGTAATATAGTAAGTAATTTACAATTGTTTACAATTAGATAAGTGGTATTCTGAAGGGGGGTAAATTAGTCAAAAATGTCATTTCAGCATTGAGGAAACACGAGGCACGATAGTATCGACACTGGTGATAGTGTTTAGTATCGATAATATTGCTTCGTTCTAGTAAGATGGTAGCTCACTGGTTCAGGATGCACTTTCCATACGGGAGGGTTTGGTTCGAATCTTAGCATGCACCTCTGTATTTCGGCGGTGAGGGAAAACCTGCACGTTTAGGATACTTTTTGAAACGAGTAACACATGATTCAGTCGGTCTGGTTCTTCAAGGGTCAGACGGCAGTCGGTTCATTGTCATTACTGGATTCTTCATATCTTGAATCACGGTCCAAGTGTACCCCGGGTTCCAGACCGACAGTTTTGGACCCAACCGGGAATTATAAGAGAGGAATTTGCTCAGTTCTAAGCTACCAATACTATCGATACAATTTTTAAGTGACAGTAATGTTTGAATGACAATTTTTGCATAGATTGTAATTTTCAAATGACTATGAAAAGTAAAGCTAAGCGTTCACAGGTCGGTGTCGCACGCAACGGATCGTTTCATTATATGTATAGAAACTCATATAAGTGCATCCACTTGTCCGCACCGTACTCATCTCACATCGGAAACGCCGACACCGTAGTTCCGAGAGGCAACTGTTGCGATGCGCGCCGATGACGTTATACGGAATGTCGTGGACAGTGGGCGCACTCTGCACGCTCTGCAATGTTCTTTAGCTTTCCTCCATTCTCACGCACACGTGCGTTTACTGTGAAAATCCGAATGAACTGGTATCGTACTCATCGTCGGTAATCCATACGCTGCCGATACAGTGGACGCAGTATGAAATACCGGCCAAGTGCGAGTCGGACTCGTCCACGAAGGGTCGTGTAGTAGCAAGTAAGAAATATGGAAGGTGAATTGCGGTTTACGGTTTATAACGTAGTAAAAAAAACTAATTATTAGATCTAGTTTAAACCAATTTTCGTTGTTAGTTTTCAAGGTAATGTATTTTTTTTTTTAAGTTACATAATTATTTTATTATAGAAGTTAGAGGAGGGAGGGGGGATACACATTTTACCTCTTTGGGAGCGTTTTTTGCACAAAGTATTAAGTTTAGATTTTTTTTTATTAGAAACCTTAAAAACATTATTAAAGACCTATTCATAGATATCCACATACGTATGGGTTTGATACGAAGAACATATAGTTTTATTAAGCTCTAAAAGGGGTAATTGCCATACGCAATCACCCCTCATGTGATTGAGGGAGGTCCGTGCCCCGGCAGTATGGGCTGACGATGATGATGATGATGGGAACTCGCAATTTTTTTCCTATTTTTGTGTAAAAATCGTAATGCGGTTAACAAAATACATCTATTTACCAAGATTCAATAGCATAGTTCTTATAGTTTCAGAAAAAAGGGGCTGTGACCGACGGACGGACGGACAGACATGAGGAATCTATAGGAGTTCCGTTTTTTGCCATTTGGCTACGGAGCCCTAAAGATGAATGCGTTTTGTGCGATCCGTCCGTTGCCGCCCTGTGGACGCTCAACCTAACCTATCGAATGCTCGGGCTAGTCACTAGGCGCTAGTCACTCGCGGGCGTGGCGAGCGCGCGGCAGGCGCGGTCGGGCGCGCGGCCCAGCGCCAGCGTGCGGCCGGCGCGCGGGAGCGTCGAGTTCGTCGCGCGCCGCACGCGCAGCGGCCGGGCGCCCAGTGCTGACTCCAGCCGTGAGAAATGCCTGGAATATTGCGATACAACACGTCACTAACAATTGCAAACTTGTATTTTTTTTGCTTAAAAAAACATCCACAGACTACGACAATTGACCGTGGGACGCCACGCTTCGGCTTAAACGGACCGGCTCGATCGGATACCACGGTCACACAGAAAACCGGCGTGAAGCAGCATTGTGCTGCGTGAGTGAAGGTACCGGACGTGCAATCCGGAGGAAAGAGGGGTTTAGAGGTCGGCAGCGCACTTGTGACTCCACTAGCGTCGCGGGTGTCCATGAGCGGCGACGATCGCTTACCATGAAATCTATCACATACAAAAAATACTTATAATATAATTTGTTGCTCTGCACACAAAAATATTTTTCTTAGTCTAAAATTCTATGGTTACATTCTTAGGCTAGTTATTTAACAAAAACCGTCACTAGTGTAAACCAAATAAGCGGGATGAATTTGAAATTTAATTTTTGTATTATTTTTTTACGCGGAGCGACGTGCTTGCGAGTGCAACGCCCACCAAAATGATTTCAAAATGATTTTGATAGTACTCGCTTGTAAGTAGGTACAATATACTAATAAAATGCTTCCGCAAATAAGTATCATTTAATTTGAATGTATCTATCAATTGAATGAAGTTTTCAATTCAACCATATGCTTGAGTAAGTGTTTCGATCCTTTTGAACACGATGCAAGATAAAAAGGAGATAACCTAAATAAACTCCTTATGATAGGTAAAATGAGGAGAAAATACGTGATGAACAGACCAGGTCAGTACCACGCTTAATACTTTCGTGTGGGAGCTCATTCACGCCGCTAATAAGAAAATAAATGTTTTGTCGCGATCACGGCCCTCAACATCTTTTTTGATACTTAATTAACACAGGGGTCAGTTTTGGTATAAAATCATTACGTAAGTTACTAGACTAATATTTTTATCACAGTTGGGATATACCATTTATAAAATAATATAAATAAATAAATAAATATTTTACAATATAACATACATTGATCTGACTCCGAGATAGGTAGCTCAAGCACCTGTGTTACGGATATTAGAATCAACAGTGGGATTACAAATATATACATATAATACTTTTCTTTTGTAAATACATACTTATAATACATAGCAAACACCCAGACCAATACGAACAAACATGTTCATGCACACAAATGTTTGTATTGTGCGGGGATCGAACCCGCAACTCTTGTATCAGAGGCAGCGTTCACTACCACGGTTCCAATCGGGTCGTCAATATGTAAGCTAGAAATAGTTAGGCACAACATACTTGTGATCATAATCGTCGGTGCGCACGCGCACGCAGAGCGCGACCTGGTCGTAGAAGTCGAGGTCGGCGGCGATGCGCAGGCGCGGCGCGGCCTCCGCGTCCGCGCGCGCCGCCAGCGCGCCCCACGCCGTGCGCGCGCGCAGCCCCGCCCGCGCCGCGCCGCCCGCGCGCAGCTCCAGCTGCGAGCGCGCGCTGCGGCCCCACAGCGACACCTGCCAGTACGGAGTAACGACACTCAAATTACTTTTAAACTGTATTTTTTATAAAGCAGTGGCAGTAGCTAAATAGCAGGAGCCCAATTCTTGTGACTTGACCATTATGTGCCGTCCTCCTTACTAACCAGCCTATTATTATCAGTACACTACTGCGTATCGCCAATGGCATCTTATTGTATGAAAGTTTGGCGATTAAAAAGAGTAACTGGCGAGTTTCTTGCCGGATCTTCTCTACCAGAAATAACTTTTTGAGCCGGTGGTAGAATCGAATTATGTTTTTTTTTTGTATATTTTACGAATCAATATATATATTTATTAAAATGTATATTTTACAAAAGTACTCACAAATAGTTTCAAAGAACTTAAATGTATGACGATTTGTAAGTACTGTGAATAAACCTATGCAAATAAATGACTTTGCCAGCCTATACTAATAAAATAAGAATGTAACAAAAAAGTTGGCAAAACCTGAAAACTTGATTAGACAACTGCTTAAAATTTGGGGAGCAAACATGGACATACAGCCTTGTGGGAATGTAACAGCTGTTGCTTATTATATTGTCAAGTATGCGAGCAAGTGTGAACCCAATGATTGTGGCGATGTTGTGAGAGAAGCGGTTCAAAAAGCAAAACGTCACAGTAATGATGTATGGAAACAGTTGTTTTCTGTGTCAATGGCTATACTTGGACAACGCTTAGTTAGTGCTCCAGAAGCGGCATACCGTCTCTGTCATTTGCCTATGAAAATGTGTTCAAGGAAAACAGTTTTCGTTAATAGCTGTCGTCCAGAACAACGTTATAGACTTTTGCGATTTTGTGATGACGAAACATCAGTTTTCAACAACATATTTGATCGGTACCAACAAAGACCGAATGAATTAGAGGAGATTAGCTTAGCTGAATTTGCAGTTCGTTACGAAACAGTTTCAAGTGCATTTTGGACAGATGATGACGGTGACATTGAGCTAAGAGACCAGGAAAACGAGAATTCGAGGTACATACGATTACAAGATAATTCGAGGATGCGTATCAGAAACCAAGCAGCAGTTTTACGTACACGATATTACACTATAAATAGTGATCGAGAAGCGTTACCGAGGGTCTTGTCAACGGTGCAATGGGAATTGTTTGTAAGTTTAGGTGGCCTGCTCTGCGTCGCGATCAGTTAGAATCCGGCGAGTTACCTGATGCAGTTTCTATTAAATTCGACGATGATACTATTGGTACTAGAGTGAAAGATAGTGACGGCTTAGTTGAAATTGCACCAGTATCAGCAACATTTCAAGCAACAAAAGGCTATGGGGATGTGGAAAGAAGAATGCTGCCGTTAATATTGAGCTGGGCTGTAACGGTTCATAAGCTTCAGGGTACCACATTAAATAAAGCGGTAATTGACTTAGGCAAGAAAAATTTTGCTAAAGGTCAAGTGTATGTTGCTTTAAGTCGAGTGAAGACTTTAAACGGTATTGCACTTTGTGATCTAGAACCAAGCAAATTACTTACCAGACCACATGATGAAAAGGCATTACGAGAAATGGAAAGATTAAGACAACTATTGTAAAAATATATGGATTCCTGACCACCCCAGGAGTAGATATACCCTTTTAAGCATACTCATTATTTTTGAGGAATTGTCTCGATTTCATTGATATTTGTGTTAGTTGTTAGAATTTCTCTCGATATCTCTGAAATTTCGTGATTACATCGTAACCATCTCAGGAGTAGTACCAAGTACAAGTATCCCGTTAGCCCTACATACATTCGATCAACCAATTGCAGTACTGCTCCCTTGAGGAGTACTGTAGCTTCATCATCAGCACAGCAGCATCAGATGTTGATTCAAGCATACCTCACAAGCAACATGTTAGCCCTACATACTACTAAATAGTTTCCATCGACCAATTGCAGAACTGCCTTCAAACTCCTAACCGTTGAGGAGTACTGTAGCTTCATCATCAGCACAGCAGCATCAGATGTTGATTCAAGCATACCTCACAAGCAACATGTTAGCCCTACATGCTACTAAATAGTTTCCATCGACCAATTGCAGTACTGCCTTCAAACTCCTAACCGTTGAGGAGTACTGTAGCTTCATCATCAGCACAGCAGCATCAGATGTTGATTCAAGCATACCTCACAAGCAACATGTTAGTTCTACATACTACTAAATAGTTTCCATTGACCAATTGCAGTACTGCCTTCAAACTCCTAACCGTTGAGGAGTACTGTAGCTTCATCATCAGCACAGCACCATCAGATGTTGACACCCTGAAGCATATACCTGAGTAAGATGTGATTACGTAACAAAAACACCATACGAGCATACAATTTTCGGTGATTGCCCTCGATTTCTCCTGGATCCCATCATCAGATCCTGGACTGGTGAAAATGGGACCACCTCAGAAGTAAACTCTATCCATCAAAAAAAAATTTTTTGAAATCCGTCTATAATTGACGAAAATATCGGTGAACATACATAAAAAAAAAAAAATATTATACATACAGACGAATTGAGAACCTCCTCCTTTTTTGAGGTCGGTTAAAAATGTGAGGGTGTCCGATCCCCGCACACCACCAGTCCACTTGTGACCACGGCTGCGGTAACATAGCCGAAGCGTTAGTCAAAATATGTGAGTACCAATTATTGTGGCTAATAATAAATTCTTTGACTTATTCTCTAAAGACTGTGCGAATGGCACAATACGAGTGATTTGGTAGAGGTATATTTGTAGGTGTGACCTGCGCGTGCGCGTCGAGCGCGAGCGACAGCGCGGCCCGCCAGCGCGCGCGCACGCGCACGCCCGCCAGCGTCGGCAGCACGGCGGCGCGCGCCGGCAGCGGCAGCAGCGCGCGCAGCACCGCCGTGGGCGTGCTGCCCGTGCCCGCCCACACGTGCCCCAGCAGCTCCGCCTGCCACCATACACCAATCACATCACATTTAGAAACTTACACACTTGGATGGATTTTATTCCACCACAGTGCGCTTCCGATGCTGGCCGTGTGGTCCCCGGCAGAGTAGAATAGGCCACCCTCACCCTTACCGAGGTGTCGTAAAAGGCGACTAAGGTAAAGCTGCTGGCATGATCATCAGCACCCAGAGAAGGAAAACTCTGCATTTATATCTAAACCCTCGCCAACCCGTCTGCCAAGCGTGGTGAGTATGGCAATTACCCCTCATGTGATTGAGGGAGACCCGTGCCCCAGCAGTGGGGACTTAAATGGGCTGATGATGATGATGATGACAGTGCGCTTCTCATGCCACTTCCTACCTCGCGTAGTTAAACTATGGAATTAGCTACCAACGATGGTGTTTTCGAGTAGATACTACCTGGTGATTTTTAAGAAAAGAGCTTATTTCTCCCTTAAGAGCTGGCAACGCATCTGTGATGCCCCATGTATCGCAGATGTCCATGAGCGGTGATCACTTACCATCAGGTCAGGGAGTCGTCTGCTCATTTGTCTGCCATAGTGTAAAAAAAATGGACATTCTATTAGGTCAAACTGTGGCGTCAATCCAGTGCTTTACTAGATAGATCAGAGTTTTGATTTGACCTCCTTCAACTGTCAATATACGAGATGAAATATACAAACCACACCATACAACACACTATTAATGTAGCACTGATTGCCTCGGTGGCACAATGGTTAATGGTTTGCACTTTGAAGCGACGGCTGCGCAAGAGGTCTGAGATCGGTCTCTGGGTCGGGCCAAAATTTGTGCCTAAGATTTCGTTAGCAAATTCTTAGTGTCATCCTGAATTTTGGTTGGCAGTATTTTGCCATAGGGCGTTGGAAAGCATAATAAGGCGTTGGTCCTGCACCCAATTTCTCTTTCGTCGTGTCACGTTGGTGTTCCATTGATATATGAGGGTAAGGGAATTAGAGAGTGCTCTTGTGTTTGTGCTTAAGTGAGCATTATAATTTATCCTGCGTACGTGACTGATCGTTGAGATTAGTCACTGTTGCCGTAATCGCTTGGAGGATTCGATTTGAAGATATTATTAATGTAGTAATAATGTTCATTAATTTTTCTTTAATTAACTAACTTTTTACTAATTATCTTTGTTAACTGTTAATAAAAAGATTAGTAGTAAGTATTAAATGACAAAATATTTAGTAAATTATTTTCATACAGCTAAGTTTTAGCTAACTCTGCTGTCAAATATTCAAACCGCTTCAAAGCCAATTGGTGTGATACAGAAATCTGGCGCAAAGCAGCACTGTGCTGTATTTCGCTGCGCGATTGCGGATACCGGAGGCCCAATCCGGGGGAAAAGGAGTTTAAAGGTTGGCAGCGCACTTGCGACTCCACTAATATCGCGGAAACAATGGCTTACCATCAGGTGATACGTCTGCTCATCAGCCACCTATCACATAAAAAACAAGCCACCTAATAAAGTAGTAGATAAATAGCCAAGATAGTTACAATAATGATTAAAGTACTTGAGAACAAATGTGCCTTAAATACTTGTCACGAATAACAATCAGAGATAAAATCTTGTATTCCGGCACCGACCTGTCCGTTGAAGAGCTCGACTGGCGGCAGCGCCACGCCGGCGACGGCCAGGGCCAGCCCGCCGGCCGCGTCGCCCTCTAGTCCGTCGCCCTCGAACAGCTGCGGGTCCGGCGCCTCGCCGCCCGCCAGCGCCTCCAGCCCGCGCGTCCACACCTCCACCTGCGCTCACCGCCGCCACTCAAACACTACTTAATGCGTTCATTTCACTTGAGAGAACGTCTTCGATTGGTACGGGGATGCCGAGGAAATGTTTGTAATATAAGAAAACTTGTATTCTGAATTTGTTTAAATTAATTCTACAAATAGATGGTTAGGTGAGAACGGTGGTTGTTTTTGTCGTATGTATCTCAGCTCACGTTGGCTTTTTCACTTACTCAACATAAGTTGGTTGAGTAAATGAAAAAGCTTTGACGGCCATCAAACCAGACACAAATGTGCGGTTACCGTAAGCAGCGGCAGCGTGTCGTTATCGGGCGAGGCGGCGAGCAGCGCGACCCGGCCCCTGCGCAGCAGCCCGCCCGCCGCCACCTGCAGCGAGTCCAGCCGCGCCGCCCAGCCGCCCGCCTGCCAGCCCGTGCCGCGCTCCAGCACCATCGACGTTCCTATGCAATTCATTCATGAATAGCAGCCCAGCTGCTCCACCCCGCTCTCCACCGCACAACCCCGTTTCACCCCGCACAGCTCTACTAAGCTCTATACCGCTGTGCCACGCTTATTCACGCGTACCATACATTTTAATGTAAATCATCTCAACTCCGCTAACACTATTTCCACTGAATCGGAGCGGGGATGAGATGTGTATTTTAAGCAATATGATTGGTCAATTTTTATAACTCTCCACTCAACTCCGCGCAGCTCTACTTAAGTGCATTGTTGATGACTATGAGCGGCGGATACTATTAGTCCGCGCTATCAAAAACAATTCGTGAAAAGCGTGCTGCAAACGTCATCGACATTCAAATTTGAGCTTTATGTCTATAGATAAAAGGCATCTAAAATTTTAATCCCGTGTTTTACCTAAGGACTTTTTTCGTGGCACTAACTCTACTATCAAAAGATATGGGATGAGCCGCATGCTCGTCTGTCTATTTAAGGAACAAAAAAAAGCCCTGATCAAGCGGTAAACAGTTCAACCACGGCTCGAGTTTGGAACAAACTACAAGTAAACGTAATTCAGACACATACCAGCGTGCGCCTGCGCGTGCCACGTCCGCAGCTCGAGCGGCAGCATGTCGAGAAGCTCGCGCACCTCCTGGTGGGTCCGGGCCAGCGCGCGCAGGCGCTGCCAGAACACGCGGCGCAGCTCGCGCGGGCCGTGGCGCTGCAGCGCCGCCGCCACGCGCGCCAGCGGCACGGGCCGGCGCGCGCTGCGCCGCAGCAGCAGGTCCAGCGCCGCCGCGCGCGCCTCCAGCGTGCGGTTGCCGCCCAGCGCATAGCGCTCCAGGCGGATCTGCCGGACAAGTCGGGCGATTCGTTCTTGGAGCTTCAGTATCTTCCTCGTCTTGTCATATCGATGGGGCTTTCAAAGGACGAATTTAATGCCTAACTAAAGGATTGGGTGCCTGTACCTCATGATCGAAATTGTTGGAAGGAAGATTAGGAAACCTTTGCCTTGCCGTGGGACAGGACAGGCTAACAATAATAATAATAGTGTTTTGCCACCTGGGTAGCCGCCATGAGATGGTAGTGCATGCAGCTTTATTATCAATAGTGTAAGCGTAGACCGAACGCAACCGGGAATGACACGCTGAGATAAGGATTTTAGTGCGCACTCACCCGCCTGCCGTAGTGCAGCGTCTTGGGAGGCAGCGCCGCCAGCGCGTCCAGCGCCGCCAGCGCGGCCGCGCGCCCGCCGCGCTCCGCGTGCTCCAGCAGCAGCTCCACGCCGTCCTCGCGGCGCAGGTGCCCCAGCGCCTGCAGGCGCACTGCGCGGCATGCGTCGTCCTGAACCAGACAATCGCATTAGTCATCATCATTTCAGTCAGTAAACACCATTAATTTGCTGGACATAGGCCTCCCTAAGGTTCTTAAAGGAAAATCAATCCTATGTAGAAAGGAACTCCCGCAACCTTTACCATCATCGGTCCATTTTAACGCGTACAGAAAGTCGCAGC
>JADPWL010003198.1:55961-100001 GCA_019059595.1 Marasmia exigua | reverse complement strand
GATTTTAAATTTTGTCATAATTACAGTATTCTACTAGTAGTAGTAGTGAAGCCCTTTCATTTGATACCCATATTGAGGGGGTTGTGGAAAAATATGAAATCCGCCATTTTGTACCGGCGGCCTTCTTAGATTTACAACGTTATTAATATTACTATATTGTATTGTCATCGGAACTAAAGGTGTGTACCAAATTTAAGATCAATCTGACAACAGGAAGGTATTCAAATTTCAATTTCTAATTTTGACCCATATAAATAAATACCGTACGGGTCGAGCTAAATAAAACCGTTTAAAAACTGAAGGCTTTTGTACTGGAAAAAAGTCCTTACTCTATTGAAGAATTTTTAAATGTGACATAAGTCAATATGTAATCTCTATAGTATTAATTATTATTGTTCTCTAAATCTCTCTTAATCAGCCAGGGGTGCGCGATCTACGGATCAGACGAAGGATCGCGCACTCTGACAATCCACAAAGCCCAGGGACAGACGTTCGAGAACGTTGCGATAGTCAGAACAACTGCCAAACAGTCCCATCTCCTGCAAAGTGTTCCACAAGCGGTGGTAGCCATCTCCAGATACACAAGAACTTGTGTATATTATACAGATAACGCCACTAACGACGCCACAACGCGCCTAATATCCATGGCATCGAAGGCTACCATCGAAAAAATAACCGAGTACAACCTCAAACTCAACCGAGGTGTCGTAAAAGGCGACTAAGGTAAAGCTGCTGGCATGATCATCAGCACCCAGAGAAGGAAAACTCTGCATTTATATCAAAACCCTCGCCAACCCGTCTGCCAAGCGTGGTGAGTATGGCAATTACCCCTCATGCGATTGAGGGAGGCCCGTGCCCCAGCAGTGTGGACTTAAATGGGCTGATGATGATGATGATGACAACCTCAAAATGGCGATCCGCCGGGGCGATGACGCGGTTAGGGACAAGCTTGCAAATAAAACATAAAGTAGTAACATACCCCAAAACTCCCCCTCTGAGGTCCTTAACTGTTGTTGAGACCCATATTGGTGGGATTGATAAAAAAAATTTATCAGCCATTTGGTAGCGGCGGCCATCTTAGATTTCAATTTTGCATAGTAAATTCTATTCTACTTGTTGAGACCTTTTATTTGATACCCATGTTGGTGGGATTGATAAAAAATTGTTATCAGCCATTTGGTGGCGGCGGCCATCTTAGATTTCAATTTTTCATAGTAAATTGTATTCTACTTGTTGAGACCTTTCATTTGATACCCATGTTGATGGGATTGATAAAACCTAAGTTATCTGCCAATTTGTAGAGGCCGCCATCTTGGATTTTAATTTTATATAGTACATTGTATTCTACTGGTTGATCACTTTCATTTGATACCCATATTGATGGGATTGATAAAACCTACGTTATCCGCCATTTCGTAGCGGCCGCCATCTTGGGTTTCAGTTTTTTATAGTATATTGTATTCTGCTTGTTGAGCCCTTTCATTTGATACCCATATTGGTGGGATTAATAAAACATAAATTATCCGCCATTTTGTAGCGGCGGCCATCTTGAATTTATAATGATAATGAATAAACATAATTGTATTGTCACCAAAATCCAAAGTGTATACAAAAATTCAGATTAATCGGTTGACAGGAAGAGGGTGAAATTTGAATTACTAAATTTGACCCAAGAATAAATAATAATAAATAAAACAAACGGGGTGAGCTAAATAAAACCGTTTAAAAACCGTTAACGGTTATTTGGCACAGGGAAAAAGTCGGAACTAATGCTGTTTTGACATTTCCGCATATAAAAAACGTTTTACAACGCCCGTGTTAGTATCACTAAAAAACTATCATACTGTTAGGTCTATACAGAACACTTATGAATGTCAAAATAAGTAGAAAGAAGAAAAAAGAAAATAATTTATTTCCTGACAAAAACATAGCAATATTTATATAAAAAAAGTACTTATACATAGTGTCAGTGAAAAAGGCGTTCACTCAGCATAATATCGTGTCGTCTACTGACGCCGCGATGCTGGTCTTCCGTGAACACCTCGAGAGACCACTGCGATGCGCACGAGAAACACTGTATTATGCACAACCAAAAGGTACAACATAAAGTAGAAGCTAAAATTAGAAAATAATTCAGGTACAAATTTTTATCACACAACATCAACAATAAATCCAGACTAATTCATGAAATTGGTGTAAATAGAGTAGCCAACGTCAAATCATTATATGCAAGTAGGTACTTCATATAACTCACAACAATAAACCCAAACTAAGAACTACTCCTCTGCGATTCCACATATACAAATAGTTACACATATTATAATTTATCTAAAGTATCTATATACATTTTTGATATTTGTTGATAATTAATATTCACATCAGCTTGTTCACTAAATTTAAACATGAAAAGACTCGGTCTATGAGACCGTACGGAAGCGCACGTGTTAACGATAACGTCAAAATATACCCTGTGAAAGGTTAATGTACCCCAATTTTAATATTTATGAGCAATAAGCTCACGACATTGCTAGGTGTTCTGAGCTTGAAAGTATGTAGTGACGTAACTGAGTATTTTTTTCCTACTTGATTCTTTTAAATGTGATAAAACTCGAGTTAGAGTAATTCTCGTTCGTGCTCCGAGCCATCAAGACATGGAATGGCCTCCTAGCTCATGTGTTTCCTCCTTTATACAATCCGGGGTCTTTTAGACGGGGCGTGAAGCGGCATCTCACCTCATATTTGGATTTCACGGTCGCTTACCATCAGGCGGAGTGATGTCATCCTGATTGGTTTTTCTATAAAAAAATCTGGTTTCCAATGGTTTTTGAAAAATTCTCACATTAGTAAGTAAGTTAAGTTAAAATGTATTGTCCACCGACACAGACTAAATATTAAACTGTGTCATAATAGGTACTTGACACGGCATAAAATTTTAGTGCCGATGCAGTTTCATATTTATTTTATTTATTTTATTTTATTAAGAACACAAAACAGATAACAGTTGAGAATTTTGTACAATGCACATTTACGAGATAACTTAAGAGCTAAACTATTATCTAAAAACATGTGTCCCTGACATGAATAGATAGAGAACACAAAAACGAGAAAGGTGCCTGAAGGGCCATAGGTAAAAAGTTAAGTATAATTTATCATTATATTACATATTTTTACATATTTTAATTTTAATTATAATCTAGGCAGGAGGGTTCTGATGGTCCTCTTGAAGATTTTTGGACAAACAGCAAAGATATCTATATCGTGATTATTTCGTGCGAGTTCGTTGTATTGGCGACACATGCGGACTATCGGGTTGTAGAACGATGTGTTATTGCGGTATACCCGAAGGGAAAATAATTTGGGATTACGAATTCTAAAAAGAGTATTGAAATTTAAAGCAGATAGGAGTGTTGGGGAATCTATTAATGAGTTGACAATTTTGTGGAGATATATTAAGTCAGTCTGCATACGTCTTGCCTCTAGAGTAGGTAAATTATATTTTTCTAGTCGATCGCTGTAGGTGTTCAGCTTCCGGTGGTTGCCCTGCCTGAAAGAGAGAGTTCTCAGCATTTTTTTCTGAATAGATTAAATGCGATTGTTATGCACAGCATAGAAGGGTGACCAAATTATGGAACCATATTCGAGATTACTACGCACGAGTGTGTTGTATAGATATATAATAGACCGAGACTTTTTAAAATGTTTTGTGTTACGTAGCACAAACCCCAAGAGTTTAGCACTTTTATTATATATGTATGAGTAATGATCTCTGAAACTCAGTTTGCTGTCGAAGATTATTCCAAGGTCCCTTGCTTTGCACTGACGATACAAAGTATTATGGTTTAACTTATAGTCGTACTGCAGACGATTTATTTTTCTAGTGAAGGTCAGAACAAAACACTTGTCGGCATTTAGATGCATGTAGTTGTCAGCACACCACAGGGAAAGTTTATTGAGATCTCTCTGTAGGGTCTCTGCGTTACTATGATCAGCAACTGTGGAAAAGATCTTGAGATCGTCAGCGTATAAAAGACATGGACTACTCAGGCTATCTGTCAAATCATTGATGTACACGTTAAAAAGAAGGGGCCCCAGATGCGATCCTTGAGGTACGCCAGATGTGACTACTACGGGAGTCGAGAATTCCCCTATAAGGGCAACCAACTGACTACGGCGAGACAAATAAGACTCTATCCAACGGAGTAGTGATCCTTGCACGCCCATTGCTTGTAATTTTTGACAAAGTTTAACGTAGTTGACCATATCAAAGGCTTTAGAGAAGTCTGTGTAGATAGAATCCACTTGGACATTTCTGGCGAATGCTTCACACAAGTAATTTTTATATTCTAAAAGGTTGGTTATAGTTGATTTATTTTTGACGAATCCATGTTGGCTAGGAGAGAGTGAGGAACTGATATGAAAGTAGATATCATCGTATACTAGATACTCGAACAACTTAGGGCAACAAGACAAAATGCTTATAGGTCTATAGTTTAGGCAGAGTGATTTGTCACCGCTTTTGTGTATAGGAACAACGTGAGCATATTTCCAAGAATCAGGAAAGATGCCTGAGCTTAGCGACAGATTAAATAATAAGGATAAGGGCAAGGACAATTCATCTGCGCATCGTTTTAGAATTAAAGTTGGAATTTCGTCAGGCCCAGCGCTTTTGTTAGCGTCCAAGTCCTTCAATTTCCTTTTGACGTCGTTCTCCCTTAATGTAATTAAAGAAAAGCAGGTGTTCGAAGTCTTATATTGTAGACATGTGGGGGTACTGTTACATCCTACTGGGTCCTCGAATACGGAGCAGAAGTATTGTGAGAATAGTTCACACACTCCCTTGAGGTCTGATGCATCTTTGTTATTGTACTTCATTACTTTGGGAATTGCATTGCTCTTTCCTCGCTTGCTATTCACGAAGGACCAGAAGTATTTGACATTTGTGGTTAGTCCGTCTTCAATAGAGTTGATGTATTGTTTGTAGCAGTGATCTATGAGGCGCTTACAACGAGCACGAAGAAGAGAAAAGACGTCGTAATCCCGAGGGTTTTTATATTTTTTGTATAACTTATGGTATTTGTGTTTTTCAGCCAGACATCGTATAACAGGAGCGTTAAACCATTTGGGATATTTGTAAGATTTTTTAGAGATAATGGGCGTGTGGTTTTGAATTAAAGTTATAAGAGTATTTGTAAAAGCGTTGGTGTTAATATTAACGTCAGAAGATGCCAGAATATTTTGCCAATTCGTGATTTTCAATTCAGATTTAATTTTACCTAAATCGCACTGTTTATAGTTGTATCGTTTACAATACTTAGGTTTAGTTATTTTAAAACTTGTATGCAGACTAATAGAGATAGTGATAGCAGGATGGTGTCGGTCCAAGCGACTCAAAGGATTACATTCTCGAACCTCCACGGTGTCGAAAGTACTGAGTACAAGATCAAGTTGCCTATTATTTATATTACTTATACCATTGTACTGCTGAAAACTACACAGTGCTATAGTGTCAAGCAGCAGAACAGATTTTTTGTCCGCTGTTGGAGAAGGGGTAACGTGGTTAAAATCTGGAGATCTAGTCCATTGAAGATGTGGTGTATTGAAGTCGCTAATACAAAGAAACTGCTCGTCAACATCAGCCGCGAGTATTAAATTTTGGCAATGCTGGTAATATTTAGACAGATCATCTAACGATATATACGGAGGAATGTAACAAAGAAGCACATTTAGTTTGCAGTCGCTAGGTGAAGCAGGAGAAAACGTGACCCAAATATCCTCAAGATCAGATTCCCAAGAAGACTGTCGAATTACACTGAAAGACTTCTTTATTGCCAGCGCGACTCCGCCACCATCCTTTTTGACGTTTGAGGAAGTACATCTATCTCTTCGAAATACATGATACCTAGTGTCAAAAATCTCGCTGTCAGATATAGATTCATTGAGATTAGTTTCCGTTAAACATATTACATCGTAGTTGCTAGAAAGTATATTAATGTTTATATCAAATAATTTAGATCTTATTCTATTAACATTTTGATATAAAATATCCATAAAAAGAAAAAAAAATATAAGTGTAATAATTATAATTATTAGCAGTCCTGTCTACTTTTGAAATATTTTGTTCAGAGAGTCTACGTTCTTGATGTGTACAGCCCCTGATGCGTCATCTTTACGGACATAGATCCTTCCAAAACGAATCCAGACGTATTTGTAATTACTGCTTGCTGCCGCTTTGCGAGTCTCTGCATGTAACATTTTTAGTTCAGGTGAGAGGTGTTCAGCAACATAAATTCTGCAGGCCTTAGTAGGTGGCATACCTAATTGCGTAGAGTTAAGCATTGCGTTCGGGTGATTTTTGTTATAGCGATGCACGGCAGACAATACCAGATCGCGTTGGCGGGGTGAAGCCAGCGTCACCAAGATGTTGCGGGGGCGGCTGGACCCAGCGTTCATTTTTGCAACTCTTCTACACGCTCTAATTGATGCGTCGTCAATGTTAACCTGAAGCAATGCACAGAGCTTGTGGAATAAATCTAGCAAATTTTCATTTTGGCATTCAGGAACAGCTTGAATCTCTATGTTGAGGCTGCGAGACTTGTTGTCCATATTGGTGACCTTATTTTGGACTGCTGTTAATTGCTTCCTGATGTCGCTGTTTTCTTTCTCTAGCTCATGGATTAATGAATTCTGTTTATCTATCTTTAATTGGAGATCTTTTTGTCCGGAGCTGAGAAAATCTGTGGTTTCAGTAAAGTCGTTCTTTACCTCCTTCAAAGCCTCATTTATTTCACTACGGACCATTTCCTGAATACCCGTTCTTAGGGCGGTACGCAATGAAGACATGTAGTAAGACAGTGCCGAATTGAGTTTCGTCCATCAGTTTACTGATTCTTTCCATTGTTACTGACGACTGTTCAGACGAGCAAGACGTGGATGGTTGTTGCGGATCAGTGAGAGATTCGTTGGTAGCAGTGGTTGCAGAAGTGTTCAGATCCATGTCGTAAGACATATTCATACTTTGTTCCATATTGGCGAGCTGATGATGACGAACCGGAGTGTTACAATTACTTTTGTTGCGTCGGGTGACATTTGTGCACGCGGGGCAGACCCAAGACAGTAAAAAGTCATCTGTAAGCGCGGCGAATTGACTGCTTTTTATGTTTAGGCACTTGTAGTGATAGTCATGTTTACAAAGTCGGCAATGTAGGAAGCTGTTCGGTTCTAAAATTCCTCTACAAGCATTACAATTCATTGTTGTTTTTTCTTTTTTTTTCTCTTTTCTTCTGCTCCTTGTTTTCTCCTTTTTTTTATTGGAAAAATAACAAAAGAAATGTTCCAATACTTAATCAAAATGCAAATATAAGAAAAAAAAATCAACAAAAAAATAATAAGTTTTTAGTGGGGTTTGAAGTTGCGATCCTTGAGTTTACGGACCAACGCTGTCGCCTCTCGACTGTGCGGCTTGTTACTTAAGTTGTGAAATTAAGCTTATGTCTTATAAGCCGTAGTGGTTCAATTTCAATGTTCTCTGACTCTGGTGGGTCCAAAGTCCAATTCTTTTGTTTTGAGGCGTAGGCTGCTTGCAATATCACTGCGAAGGTTGCAATATTTCTTGTGATTCTGCAGTTTTTGTGGACACTTCCGTTAAAGTAGTCTACAAGGTGGTGTGAACCTTGTAGACCGTAGTTTAAAGTACATCCCAGTATAAATTTCAAATCAAAACAATCACTTTTACCACTTTTTAGAATTATTTTTGAGGAGCACCAGAAAGCACGTCTAACTTGTTTGTAATCCACCGTCGAAGATTATAATGACTTAAGTTTAACAACAGTCAATCAAGATCAGTAACAACTGATCGTTTGTCATTCATGCTTTATTATCTGATAGATATGAAAAAAAAATCCTTTCCCTCGAATTGCGACTCCGATACCGATACATTCGGTAAAACACAGCGCAGGTGCTGAATCATTTTGATCGTGGGGGAACCACGCTTCGGCATAATTTGGCCGGCTCGACCGGATTGATACCTCGGCCTCACAGGCAACCGGCGTGAAGCAGCACTGTGCTGTGTTTCGCTGCATAAGTGAGGGTACCGGAGGCCCGGGAGGGGAAAGGGGAGCTTAAAGGTTGGCAGCGCACCTGTGACTCCACTGGTATTGCAGGTGATCCATCTGCTCGTCTGCCACTTATTACATATAAAAAATCATGCCGGTTTTTTATGACGCCGTGGTATCACTCCAGAGCCAGACTCTCATAAATAAATCATCATCATCAGTTCCTACCTGTCGTAGCATCTTCGCCCAAGGACACCCGGGCGGCAAATTAAAAAACCATTAGGTGATCCGTTTGCTTGTCAGCCATCTACAACATATAAAGTCACTCAAACAGCTGCATCACTTGATATTAATTTACTAATGCTAAGCGTAAACATTGCTGGTATCCGAGAAATAGCTCAAAAATATCACGTGACGTGTACAATAAAGAATGGTATGAAAATAGGGCAATTTTTCACTTAAAATTGGTGATAGGTGAAAATTATGTAAGCAAAAACACCGTTTAATATTAGCGTACAGATTTAAGTTTTCAGTGCCTTTAATTATGATTTATTTTATGCGACCGAAGGGAATGGCGTGATAAAAAAGAGGCCTATACTCAGCAGTGGGTGGATGTGGGCTGATATGATGATGATGGTGATGAATTACGATTTTGCGTGTGGGGTTGAATCTTGAAAATTAGTTTTGGATCAGTAATTGACATAAAATAAAAATATTTATTCAGTACATACATAAGATTACGCTGACGTATTACAATGAAAGGCTACTAAAGATTTAAAAAATAAAACATGATATAGTGTAACGCTGGACTCCACACTAGGATTCCCTGTGTCGTGGAGGCCAGTGTCTTCCCATTTTTGTTTTTTCTTTATCGAATAAATAGTTTGATGCGTGCATGTGTCTGTGCCTGTGTGTCTGTGTGTATGTGTGTCTGTGTGTCTGTGTGTCTGTGTGTGTGTCTGTGTGTCTGTGTGTCTGTGTGTCTGTTGTGTGTCTGTGTGTCTGTGTGTCTGTGTGTCTGTGTGTCTGTGTGTCTGTGTGTCTGTGTGTCTGTGTGTCTGTGTGTCTGTGTGTCTGTGTGTCTGTGTGTCTGTGTGTCTGTGTGTCTGTGTGTCTGTGTGTCTGTGTGTCTGTGTGTCTGTGTGTCTGTGTGTCTGTGTGTCTGTGTGTCTGTGTGTCTGTGTGTCTGTGTGTCTGTGTGTCTGTGTGTCTGTGTGTCTGTGTGTCTGTGTGTCTGTGTGTCTGTGTGTCTGTGTGTCTGTGTGTCTGTGTGTGTGTCTGTGTGTCTGTGTGTGTGTGTGTCTGTGTGTCTGTGTGTCTGTGTGTCTGTGTGTCTGTGTCTGTGTGTCTGTTGTCTGGTGTCTGTGTGTCTGTGTGTCTGTGTGTCTGTGTGTCTGTGTGTCTGTGTGTCTGTGTGCGTGTGCGTGTGCGTGTGCGTGTGCGTGTGCGTGTGCGTGTGCGTGTGCGTGTGCGTGTGCGTGTGCGTGTGCGTGTGCGTTGTGCGTGTGCGTGTGCGTGTGCGTGTGCGTGTGCGGTGCGTGTGCGTGTGCGTGTGCGTGTGCGTGTGCGTGTGCGTGTGCGTGTGCGTGTGCGTGTGCGTGTGCGTGTGCGTGTGCGTGTGCGTGTGCGTGTGCGTGTGCGTGTGCGTGTGCGTGTGCGTGTGCGTGTGCGTGTGCGTGTGCGTATTCTTTACAGAAAAAAACGAAAACTAAAAGCGCTTGCACGAAATATTTGAAGTTTGATGTAAGTAGCACGATTTTGAGTCAGATAAGGCATGTCGCCTTGCTGGTCTAGTGGTTTAAGTACCGGACGACGATCTCAGGGTCCTAGGTTCGATTCCCGGGTTGAGCAAAAATATCTTTCAAATTTTTCAAACATTGCTCGGGTTTGTAATCACCAATTAGCATTAGGCAAGCGTGGTGATTTAGCCTAATCCCATCATAGTAGCGATAACTTGATTTCTATGATGGAGGCCTTTGCCATGTAGGGGGACAGTTTATAGGCTGATACTACTACCACTAAGGCATAAGTCGAAGTTAATTTATTATGTACATACCGTCGATTTAGAGATTTTAAAGTGAGTAACGAGAATCACAAATAGATTTTCTAAATTACATAGCTACTATAACTTTCAGGGACATACAGGGCGTCCCACAACATGAAGGGAAAGTACCTTAAATCCTTATAATAGCATTGTTTACTCGCTTAATTTTAAAAAGAAAAAAAACTGCATATTACATTTTTTTGGATTGTGGTTATATTGGATAAACCGAAAAATGTTACCAATGTTTTCGAATGAGTGTTCATTGTTAAATTATTTATTGTGATGATCAATAAAATGTTTCTATGTTTTTTTCTTTCAAAATCAATAAAAATATTTTTTTTTATTCCGCAAATCAATACAATCATTACTAACGATAAAAAAATTCTAAAAAACTAAGGTTTTACACTCGTCTGTCGTGAAAAATATAGTTATCTACCTTAGTCTGTTATGTCTACCTTAGTAGTTATCTAAGATGCAACTTCTTCATTTTGAAAAAAATATATATGGAAAATGATTATTTCATTTTCACCAATCAATACATTTACTAAAGAATTATTGGGTCTTTCACTCGTCTTTCATTTAAATATCCACAATACTCAAAGTAGTTGTATGCTATATATTCGGTACTAAGGCTATCTCTTTCACGCCAATCGATCGTAAGACCTAAGGTTTCTTAGAGAAATTTTATCTGTGTCGATTGGCAAAAACAAAAGTATTTTTTTTCGATTCGATTCCCGTGCAATACATGCACTATAATAAAAAAATAATAAAGTCATGTTTAAATAAAGTGATTTTAAAATTGATGTTTACATAAAGTGATCTTGAAATAAAAAATGCTAACTTAAGGATTGAAGGTAGTTTCTCTTCGAATCCCATAGTCGTGGGGTGCCCTGAACACTCCATGACATCCTCATTGATAGGCAACAAATAGGTAAGTCATGACTTACGGTGCCGAGACGTGGACACTCACGGCTGGACTAGTCCACCGGTTCAAAGTCACTCAAAGAGCTATGGAAAGGGCTATGCTCGGAGTATATCTGAAGGACCGACAGGGAACCAGTCACCGACATAGCCCACTGAATTAGCAAACTGAAGTGGCAGTGGGCTTGTCATATAAGCCGCAGAACTGACAGCCGTTGGAGCCGTAAAGTCCTTGAGTGGAGACCGCGACTCGGTAAGCGTAGTGTAGGACGCCTTGCGACAAGATGGGATGATGACATTCGAAGGCTGGCTGGTGTGGGCTGGATGAGATTGGCCGAAAATCGGGAGCAGTGGCGTGCATTAGGGGAGACCTATGTCGAGAGTGGGTTGCTGATGATGATGAAATAGGTAAGCAAAGTTACTCGTTGTTACGTGAGTAAAATTAAAATTCAAAATATATTGTTCTGAGCTGATTAAAATAAAAAAATGAATCAATTTATCTGACAAATGATGATAGTTGCTTAACAAATTATTTGAGTATGATTTGTTGTAAAAATTTAAAGAGGATTTTAATATTTTTACCGTTAACATAATAAATATATAAATTAAAGGCATTATTATTATATTATACTATTAAAATTTTAACTCCTTTTTAAAATTGAAATTAATTTAAATCTAACAGGACAGCGAAACACAAAATTTAAAAATAGAATAGCCACCCAACCGCACGTGGAAGACGTGAATACAAATCCCGCCTGATCACACAATGAAATTTTTAGTGCTATTTTACTTAAGAATAAATTGAAAAAAAAATGCTAAATAAAAAAAATGTATTTAATAATTATATAATAGCATTTTTGATTAGATTTTTTCCTGACCAATCAAAAAGTCTTTCTTTGTTAAGTCTATAACATTGTTATCAAGAACTTCATTAAGTAATAACAAAACAACAACAAATCCCAATCTTAAAGGAATCAGGAATAAAACAAGATATTGAAGCAACTTTAAGACGCCGTAAAATAAAAAGTGAATTGCCTTTTTTATTTTTACACGGAGAATGGGTTTTACGGGGATTTAAGGGGGTAATACCTACCTGTGTTTATGTTAATATAACGTTTGTAACGGTTGAGTGTTTCTTTGTTGTTGTCAGGTGATATTACTTATGCAATGGAAAAGACATGTATGAGTGCGACGATTTGTACATCCTTGCCAAGGAATTATGACGGTCAGAGCTCGGGATCCGGACCATGCGAGAAGATGGTGACATCGGTGTTCCGACGTCATGCTATGTTAAACTGGACATGGTTTTATGGACTTTAATGGCGCATTTGGTAGTGACCCCTACTTCATACGCCAAATCCTACTAATATTACAAACACATTGTTTGTGACGTAATATAATATTCCCGTAACAGGCAAACGCTGGCAATAAATAGGGAGCAGTGGAGGCTATTAGGGGAGGCCTTTTCCCAGCCGTGGGGCCATTTGAGCTAAAAAAAATGTTTTTGAGGATGTAAGTATGCAAGGATATTTATTTTTTCGCTTTCACTACAAAATTACTTTTTGAGAAAAAGAAAGGCTTTAATGCATCAAGACGGGAATTAGTACGATATTTATTTTGTAATACAACATTGTATATTCACATATATGTCTCGACGTTTCGGCTACGTTACAGCAGTCCGCTCGTGACCACATCTGCTGTAACGTAGCCGAAACGTCGAGCGAAATATGTGAGTACACAAAGTTGTATCACATAATAAAATCGTGTTAATTCCCGTCTTGAAACATTATAGTTATAATGCACTGCAAAAATCTAAGAAACTAAAAAAAGGCTTTGATAAAACTTCACAATAATTTAGCTTACATCTTTTCAAACTCTAGAGGCGACAAACGAGCAATTGGGTCTCCTGATGGAAAATAACCAACGCCCCCATGAACTTAAATTACATTATCAAAATAACACTGGCTGGGGTTTAAAGGTTGGCAGCGCACTTGTGTCTCCACTGATGTAGTGGGTGTCCAATGGGCGGCGGCTATCGCTTACCATCAGGTGATCCGTCTGCTCAGTGCTCGTCTGCCAAGTATAACATAAAAAAAGGAAGCTTGAGGAAGCATCGCGCGGGACAGTATGGGGCAGTGCCAACGGAAATGATGCCCAGACATCGCGTCCGTTATAATTACATCATGGGCTCTCCTTTTGCTTAACATCAGCCTGAGGCGAGCAAATGAATTATACATCATCGTCAGCCCATTTAAGTCCCCACTGCTGGGGCACGGGCCTCCCTCAATCACATGAGGGGTAATTGCCATACTCACCACGCTTGTCAGACGGGTTGGCGAGGGTTTTGATATAAATGCAGAGTTTTCCTTCTCTGGGTGCTGGTGATCATGCCAGCAGCTTTACCTTAGTCGCCTTTTACGACACCTCAGTAAGAGTGAGGGTGGCCTATTCTAATCTGCCGTGGACCACACGATTAATTATACATACTGTGGCACTATTAACAAATTGTTTATATTCTAAGTCGCGGCTTGCTTCAAATACTTGTACCCACTCAATTTCAGAATATAGTTCATAATCATTGTTTTTTTATGTGATAGGTGGCCGACCACCTGATAGTAAGCGATTGCTGCCGCCCATGGATACCCGGGACACCAGCAGTGTAGTCACAAGTGCGCTGCCAACATTTAAGCCCTCCTTTCCCCAGGATTCCGGTCATCAGGGCCTCCGGTCACACTCACGCAGCGAAACACAGCACAATGCTGCTTCACGCCCGTTTTCGGTGAGGCCGTGGTATCATTCCAGTCGAGCCGGCCCATTCATGCCGAAGTGTGGCTCTCCCACGGTCTGCGGTGTAAAAATTTAGCTCCGCATATCTTCGTAATACTTCAAAGTTCAAAATGTAATAATAATTGTTTGCAGATATAGGCTGAACATGAATAATACAGGATGTATTAAAACTTCGTGATTGAAAAAGTGTTAAAAACTTGACTTTCTTTACTCTGAGCTTAAAGTGACGGGTAGGGCACACTAGCGACGCCAATCGATTTTAATTTTTAACCACTAAACCGGATCTACTTTAAACAATTTCGGGGTTTTTATTATTTGATAGAAATGGGGTGAGCCCTGCGTCTCATAGCCACTGCGACCAGTAAATTTCGGGGTTAAAACCTCTCTGAAAAAAAATTGGATCCAACGCGTACGCGAAAAATGGATCCAACATTTGAGCATGGTTATTTAATAAATAGTATAAGTGTTTGTCGAGAGATTGTAACCCTAAATTTTTAAAATAGATTCGGATTAGTAGCTAAAAATTAAAAACAATTAGCGCCGTTAGTGTGCCCTACCCGTTACCTTAAGAGTGATTAAAGCGCAAGAAAAGTATATGCCCCATTATGAATTTATGATTAAAAAATGATATGTATTAAGTTTACAATTTTGGGATAATGCGATTTGACTCTGTGACTCAGGACGCGGCTTCCATACTTGGGGGTCGTGGTATGAATCTGAGCATGCTCCTATGTATTTTTAAAATCTATGTGCGTTTTTTTTTTATATAGGGGGCAGACGAACAGACGTTTTACCTGATGGTGAGCGATTACTACCGCCCATGGACACTTGCCACGTCAAAGGAGTCACAGATGCGCTACCGGCCATTTTAAAAGAGAGTACGCTCTTTTCTTAAAGCTGTCATCATCATCATCATTTCAGCCAATAGACGTCCACTGCTGGACATGGGCCTCCCCCAATGTTCTCCACACAGATCGGTCCTGTGCCGCCCGCATCCAATTGTTAGCGTTTACTACAGCATTAGTAATTATTTATTTTTAACATTAGTAATGAGAATAAATTATTAGCTTAATATTTTTTAACAATTTAATATTAGCCGGCAACACTTGAATGAATCGATATAAAAATTGCATTTTTATATCGATTCATTCACTCACTCATTTTCCTTCGTTCGTGCAAACGGACAGACCGCCGGCATTCTGATTTGAGACGCCGAAGCGAACGGACGCAACTGAGACGCGAGAGTGTTAGCTGACTACTGTGCCTAGTGCACCTAAAGTATCTATTTACGGGTAAATTATTGTGCAGTGTATTAAGTTGGATATGCCCGAATTGGATGTTAGACGTAAGTACAGATTTTATACTGATATAGTGTATCTCTAAATGGTAATAAGTGATTTAAGCATGAATAAATAAGTTTGAAATGTGAATAAATGGTTTTCTTTTATGAATTCCTCTAGTCTGAATTTATGGCCAATACAATGGATTCCCGCGAACTTCACCAGATCATCGGTCCACCTTGTGGGGGGCCTGCCACGGCTGCGACTTCCTGTACGTGGCCTCCATTCGAAGACCTTTCCGCCTCAACGGCCGTCTGTTCTCCTTGCTATGTGCCCTGCCCATTGAGGCAAGCAATCCTTTGGGCTATGTCTGTGACCTTAGTTCACAGGCCGGAAACACCGCAGGCGATAGTTCATTCCACAGTTTTGTCGTACGAGGTAGAAAGTTTCTTGAGAAACGCACAGTTAAAGACTAGATGAGGGGCATGGAAATGTTGACAAGTAGAATGATGACTGAATGATGTATCAGTCTGAACAATTCTTCAGAGCATTCCCCATAGTAATAATATCCTCCTACCGATTGAGGCTACGGCGGCCAATCTCTGCGATCAGTCACGTACGCAGGATATAGGTATTATAGGCACCAGGGTGACACGACCGGAGAGAGATCGGGCGCAGGACCAACGGCTTAACGTGCTTTCCGAGGCACGTGGGTACAAGACCGCCAACTTCCAGACTCCGGGCTGACACTAAGAATTTCTAACCGAAAACTTAGGTACAAATTTTTGGCCCGACCCGGGGTCGAACCCGGGGCCTTTTGCACAGCCGTCGCTTTAAAGTGCGATCCACTAACCACTGCGCCACCGAGGCAGTCATAGTGTAAGTGGTAGAATATACATAGCGAAGCTACATCGCTAAGCAGTGATAAAGAGTCGAAGCCGATTGTAAATATCTCTACAATCAGCCCGGCGGTGGAGAAAAACATCGCGAAGAAACCTGCACGTTTCAGATAGTTTCTAAAACGTGTAACCACGATTCAGTAGGATCGGTACCCCTGTAAAAAGATTTGTCATCGTCAGCCCATTTAAGTCCCCACTGCTGGGGCACGGGCCTCCCTCAATCACATGAGGAGTAATTGCCATAATCACCACGCTTGGCAGACGGGTTGGCGAGGGTTTTGATATAAATGCAGAGTTTTCCTTCTCTGGGTGCTGATGATCATGCCAGCAGCTTTACCTTAGTCGCCTTTTACGACACCTCGGCAAGAGTGAGGATGGCCTATTCTACTCTGCCGGGGACCACACGGCAGTCTCTTTATTGTATTCACTAGAGTCTTCAAATCCTGAGTCATGGTCCAAGTGTAACCTGGGCTCCAAAGCGACGTCTTTGGACACAAACGGGAAAAAAAATAACAAAATATATATCATATAATGCGTACAGTTACGATACACATTAGAAAACGATTTTTTTTTATCAGCCTATAAACTGTCCCACTGCAGGGCAAAGGCTTTCATCATAGAAATCAAGTTATCGCTACTATGATGGGATCACCACACTCGCCAAACGCAGATTGGTGATTACAAACCCGAGCGATGTCCGAAAAATTCGAAACATACTTTTCGCTCGACCCGGGAATCGAACCCAGAACCCTGAGATCACGGCCCGGTACTTAAACCACTAGACCAACAGGAACCACAACAGGGACCATTAAAAACGATTAGAGTAAAGGATTTATTAGTTTTCAGACTCTTATAATAGATACGTCAGCATCAAAAGTACCATATTTAAGTATTCTTTTGTACGTTAACCCTTAGAAACTGACTATAATAGGCAGAACAGTTACTTTGACATGGTACTGCCACTGCCACTGCCACTGCCAGATGCCACAATATATCATCTACTGGCCGCAGTGGCTATGAGACGCAGGGCTCACCCCATTTCTATCAAATAATAATTGACATGGTACTAAAGTGTTAAGCTACTTTTGATGCTGACCGTACCTAATACTATGATGACGTTGGTATCGGAAGTCTAAATTCAATTTAAATGATTAAAATGCTCTTTTATTCCAGAATAGAAACGATAAAAGCAAAGGTAAAGTGCCTAGCTCGGAGTGAAATCGATATTCCGAATCAGCAAATGGACTGAAAACAAACTCTGTCCAGTTTGAAAGAAGTGACTGTGGAGTAATTTATTCCGAAGTTGTAGTGGGCTTTGGATAAAGAAAAGGGAATATATAATGTACTTTGCTGCCCTGTCGTGTATTTAAAAAAATGGAAATTAGCACTGCGATGCGTGGTCAGAGTTTATAATATGGCGCGATGGCGTGGCGCTGAAAACGGCTATATCAAACAACCTTGATTGGACTGTATGTTTAGAAATTGGTGAGTTGGATAACCCATCATTTCATCATCATCATCATCAGCCCATTTAAGTCCCTACTGCTGGGGCACGGGCCTCCCTCAATCACATGAGGGGTAATTGCCATACTCACCACGCTTGGCAGACGGGTTGGAGAACGTTTTGAAATAAATTCAGAGTTTTCCTTCTCTGGGTGCTGATGATCATGCCAGCAGCTTTACCTTAGTCGCTTTTTACGACACCTCGGTAAGAGTGAGGGTGGCCTATTCTACTCTGCCGGGACCACACGGCCTAACGTTTATCTACTCGTATCTAATTTAAATGAGTGTGTGCCTAAAATAAAAATGTGTGATTTAGTGACCCTAAAGTGCCTCCAAACTTGCAGGCTCTGGGTTGACACAGAATATTCCTTTATATTTATTTTATCGAAATCTCCGATACTAATTTCGGGTCGACCCACGGAGATTGAACACGAATCCCAATAGCAAACAAAGCTTATTAATATGACAAGGGTTATTGTTTACTTTGAAAAAAATATCTTATTTCCTATTGGACAAACTTTGATGTCATCCAGTCAATATATAAGTTACAGTGCACATGTGTTTGCGCAAATACATTTGCACTTTTCTTTTACGTTATTATTCCGATGATTACAGAAAACCGGCGTGAAGCAGCACTATGCTGTGTTTCGCTGCGTGAGTGAGAGTACCGGAGGTTTAATCCGGGAGAAACAGGGCTTTAAAGGTTGGCAGCGGACTTGTGACTCCACTGGTGTCGCAAGTGTCCATGGGCGGCGTGGACCCTTACCATCAGGTGATCCGTCTGCTCGTCTGCCACCTATGACATAAAATAATGTACCGGGGGGGTAACATGACTGGAAAAACAAAGCATAATTAAATATGTAGGTACAGTAACGATGGCGAACTCCTTCGTTGCTGGCTTTATTAACTCCATAGCCAATTAATTAAAAGAAAAAACGTTTTTTAAATTTTTAATAGTGACGGTTGTCAACGTGATTGCCAACAGAGCTGATGCTGGTACACTCTTAAAGTTTAACTTGTTTAGCACTAGCCCGACCTCAGGAGGGAACTTATTGAATAGCAGGCACTCTCGGAGGCGTCGTGTCCGCGGTATAACATGTGCGAGTGCCTTTGTTGCTGCAACTATTTATTGCAGATTTCTTGGAATAAACGTATATCAGAGTTTCTATTCCCCATCCCAGCGCGAAAGTAAGATATTAATAAATAAACTCGATGTTGAAATAACCTCATATGAATAAAATATTTCATCACTTCATTATCATTTTTGACTGACCGGATGGCGCAATTGGTAGTGACCCTGCCTCTTACGCCAAAGGTCGTGGGTTCGATCCCCACCCTGGACAAACATTCGTGCGATGAACACTTGTTTTGGTTCAGTGTCTGGGTGTAATATATATATTTAAGTATATATTTGTGTTCCTCTGTTGTCTGATATCTGTAACACAAGTGCTTAAGCTACTTAGTACGGAATCAGGTCAACGTATGAGATGTTGTGAGAATTTTTTTTTTTGTAATCATTTTTTGTCTATTATTATTATTATTATCATCACTCTATTCTCGTGGGAGAGCCATGCTTCAGAATGTTCGGCTTGACTGGTGTGATACCACGGCCTCGCAAAAACCGGCGTCAAGCAGCATTCTTTTTCGCCGAGTGAGTAAAGACATCACATTCAATACAAATCAATAAAGGGAAAGAGGAAAAGGCAGCAGCAATCACTTACCGACAGGTGACCCATATCATATACTACTAAGCATAGGCTTCTTTAAATGTTCGTCTCTTTTATGCAGCCCCTGCAGGATCAGGAGGAGGACCTCCTCTTCTGCGCGTTTTGTCCCGGTTGCGTCCTAAGCTGTCGCTTTGGGGCCCGGGGTCCGCTTAATGCTTGACAGTAGCGTCTGCCACCCAATTTACCCAAATCATTAGTTCACTAGTCTGAGAGCGTCAGTCCTACAACGTTTCACAAAGGTTTCAGTTACAGAAAAAGAGGAAATTTGCAGAAATATCGGAACCTCAAAAAAATTACAAAAAATCTTCCGGTTTTTTCGTCTAGCACTATGCTATTATTGTGAAATAAAATGTAAGCTTAGGCATGGACTAATTAGTCGATAGCTCAGGTCACCTGGGCAGTAAAAAGGAATCGATTGATACCTCACTCATCAAAATCGGTTGGGTAATTTAGGCAGAATCTTGGAATATACAAACATATTTACATCTCTATAATCATCTCTATACTTACATACATACTTACATACTTACTTGCTTACATAAGTAAATACTTACTTACTGACATACTTGCATACTTATGTAAGTATGCAAGTATGTAAGTAAGTAATTTTAGCCGTCTATATATGTATATAGACTGCTAAAATCATAACCCTTCATTTTTATCTTTCCCGTAGTCGGGTAAAAATAAGGTTCATGGTAGAAATCTCGAAAAATAAGTTATATCATTCTAAAGTTAGTCCTAACCGCTTAAAGTATATCTATTTATGAAGTCTAAGTATATGTATAAGTTAAGAAGTTCGTGCTACAGTTATCTTTTCATTATAAGTTTTACAATAACGAGGTTTGAAATACAAAAGTTTTAGTCTCTGTTCATCTTAAAAGAGAACCCACGTCGGAGCTTAGGAACTTTCAAAGTGATTATCATCAACGAAGAGTAGGTACTATATTTAAAACTAATAAGCAAACTAAGAACTACGATATGGGTGTAAGAGGTGTTTAAATGTAGGTACTGTACGAGCGGAAAGCGATGGTTGTAAGGCACCGCGTCCCGGCGAACAGAATATAAGGAAAGGAAGGGAACCTAACTCTCTAGTGAGTCTAAAGCCCCTTTGTCTAAGACACTAAGTCCCTAGAGCCCTAGCCCTGCCTATCCATAGGAATAAATACATATATAGATAAGGTGACGGGAGCTTGCTCCCGGGTCGCCCAGGGTAGCAAGCGGGAAGAGTCAGGGACGGTAGATAAGATAGGTGGGGAACCGCTGCCAGTCGAGCAGTCGGCTCACTCGACTGATCATAGTGACGGCTAAAGGTGTCTTGGCCGCAGCGGGAGAAATGAGACCCAACACAGACGGTTGAAATCTGTTTATTGTAAGAAAGTAAATAGTTTATATACATTGTTTTTGTTATTATCACATTAAAAGGTGTTTGCTAGTGTGCCGTCGGTGTAGAGTGCCGACGGTGCAAGAAGACGGTCCATCGGTCAGCCGCGCTGCATGTAGGTCGTTGCTGAGTTGGTCTGTGCGACGTAGCTCGTACAGGTACTGTCGGGGAATCTAACGCTTAAGACCAGACATCACCAAAGAAAATCATTGTATATCATACTCTTATAAGACATAATTGACATAAACGCCAAGCTAGATATTTTTGCCCTTAACTAGAATACAAGGTCGGTGTTGTGTGTGTTGTCCACATTGTGCCGTCTTGCTGTTGAATACAGAAGTTCAAAATTGTTATGTAATATTATTAATAAATAAAATATGTATATTTCTGCCATTCTCAATTTCAATTGTTAAACTACTTTGCCCTGCCTTCCCTTATTACGAATACGATATTTCTTTCCTCTACCCAAAGGTTGTCTGGAAGAAATCGCTACAAGCGATAAGACCGCCTTATTGTACTGTCTGTTGCTGTTGTTGTATCATGCTTGTATTTTATTTTTGTGCAATAAAGAATATCTATCTATCTATCGAATGCTGTTTTTGTTTGTTTTTGTAATCCCTTTTCTAACGGACAAAATATTTTAAGCTGCGTGTCTCTTTAAACACTTGACATTGACGAAATCCTTGCGTCCCTAAACGTGTGAGTCCACAAAAAAAAAAACAGTAACTTAGAATTTTGATTTCGTAAGATAAAACTCAAACAAATAAAAATGTACTAATATAGTTCTTCATATCACGAGGCCATGTACTTAAATTTGTTATAACTTTTTATTGCAGCAATATACGTAATATTTTATACCCCATCCTGTATATCATTGCTATTCATATCAGCGAAGTGGCTGTATCGTAAGCAACATTGTCGATTTGCTTTACGAATTGAATGTGAAGCTTAACAATCTTTTATTGTTTGATCTTGCAAATTGTATTGGATGCAACAATGAGTTTTATGTGTATTACAACAATGTTGTCCATAAAAGTAAGTTTTACTATGGTAATGATTGTAATAATAGTTTAATAATGTGAACTAGTGGCCCGCCCGCATTTTGTTTTGGGAGGTAATTTTGCTATAAGTTCCAATATGTACCAACAGATGACGCTGGGTATCGGATGCATCGCGCTAACGTTTGGCCTTTTCGGTTTGTTCAGTCAAAGAACAGAAAGGTTCGTCAGTTTTCAAATTGATTCGTTTGATATGCTTTGAGCACTTATTACCTCCGCAATTAACGAAAGGTAAATTACTCTGGTAAAGCTGCAGGCATGATCATCAGCACCCAGAGAAGGAAAACTCTGGATGTATATCAAAACCCTCGCCAACTCGTCTGCCAAGCGTGGTGAATATGGCAATTACCCCTCATGTAATTGAGGGAGGCCCGTGCCCCAGCAGTGGGGACTCAAATGTTCTGACGATGAAATTACTCTGGTAATTAAAACCTTATTGTAAATCTTGGAAATGGCCAACACTATTTCTGGGGATTTGTCTGAAGGCAGAAAACCGGAGCACTGGATAAAACCTGTCCACGGAGTCCCAGGGTGCGGCAAGACGAAGTCCCAAATAAACGTCGAAGAGGACATGATTGTCACCACCCCCACAGAGGCAGCAAATGACCTCAGAGAGAAGCTGAAATTACGAATGGGAGATAAAGCGAAGAAAAAAATAAGGACCATGGCATCCCTACTTGTAAATGGAATGAATAAGGGTGTACACACCTAGTGGTGGACGAAGCCCTTATGAACCATTTCAGATCCATAGTCCTGACCTTCCGAATAGTAAAAGCCAGCAAGGTCACGCTGCTAGGTGACAACAACCAACTCCCTTATATTGACCGCTGCAATCTCTTTCCCCTACACTACTACAGACCAAACAAAATCACCAACATCACAAAGGAGTTGGTGTGCACTTATCGCAATCCACAAGACGTAGCGTATGCCCTTAGAGAAATCTACAGTGGCATATACTCGGCTAGCACCCGAACTAAGGCCCTACAGCTGAAACGATTTTCAGATGCGCAGATACCCAAGTCCGAAAGAACCCTGTATCTCGTTTCACACCCAGGCCGAGAAAGCTCTCTTAATCAGCCAGGGTACGGATCAGACGAAGGATCGCACATTCTGACAATCCACGAAGCCCAGGGTCAGACGTTCGAGAACTGCGATAGTCAGAACAACTCCCAACCGCGTGTGGGACACTTTGCAGGCGATGGGACTATCCCATCGCCTGCAAAGTGTCCCACACGCGGTGATAGCCATCTCCAGACACACAAAAACTTATGTATATTATACATATAACGCCACTAACGACGCCACAGCGCGCCTAATATCCATGGCATCGAAGGCTACCATTGAAAAAATAACCGAGAACAACCTCAAAGTGGCGATCCGCCAGGGCGATGACGCGGTTAGGGACAAGCTTGCAAATAAAACATAAATATTAACATACCCCCCCTCTGAGGTCCTTATCTACATAAAATCACTAAACCCCAAATCCCAAAAAAAGATTTACAGTACATTTTATACATCTTACTAACATTAACCATGCATGACTGCCTAAACTTAAGATTGTTATTGTAATTTAATTTAGTCTAATTTTATCGCGGAGCAAATTTCATAATTATTTGTAACACTTAAAAACGAGCACAAAAAAGGCACGGAACCAGTGTCCGTGGAATTTGTTTAGAATTAAAGAAAACCTTAATTGTTAGTTCAGAAAGTTTAGATTTGGTTGTAGTAGTATTGATTTCTTTTGATGTAAGGAAAATTTAAATAAGATTGGCAGATCTTTTTAAAACGAAATGTTGGTATTACTGATTTTTGCCGTGCAAGCAAAAATTTACCTTAAGGTGACAAACCTTTTTATTCTTTGTACCGTACCAACAGATGACGCTGGTTGTCAGATGCATTGCGCTAATGCTTTGCCTTTTCAAATCCAAGATGGCCGCTCACTTGTAATATGTATATACTTTATTGGGGTTCCTATTGAAAGCGGGAACTGATTTGTACTTAAGTAAAATAAAAATTAGAGAGCCTCTTTAAAAAGTAAAAATTAAAAAAAAAATCTAAATTTAAAAACCACCGACCGAAATTTAAAAAGTATAAAAATAAATTGAAACCGCTGTTGACTGTCCTGCGAATGAACACTTAACAATTCACTTAACACGGTTAAGTAAATTTTGAAAAGAAACGTTTTAAAGATGCATTATAAAAATCTTCATCATAGGTCAAGATGTTTTCCGAGCAAGTGATATTTGTTCTTTGAAAAAGGTTCTTTAGAGAGAAAATGTTACAAACAAAGCAAGCTGCCATAATATTGCTTCGTTATAACTCAGCGCTGCTCGTTATAACAGTCGGTTATTTTCGCTCCACAGTTTTGCTGGCAACCTAAAATTTACCCAACAAAAGTTACGTCCACGCAAAATTTTAATAGGGAAGTGGGCAAATTTAATTTTCCCCCTCCATAAATTATGAGAACGCCCATGAGGTTCCAGTGTCTGCCTGAGAGTATAGAATGCAACCGCTAATTTAGATATTATGGACGATTGACGACTCGTTTGGAACAGCGGTAGTGAACGCTGCCTTTGGTCCAAAGATTCGATCCCCGCACAGTACAAATATTTGTGTACATGAACATGTCTGTTGGTATTGGATTGGGTGTTTTCTATATATTATAAGTTTACAAAGAAAAGTATTATATGTATGTCGGAGCGTCAGCACAGTGGCACCCTCTATCATGTATGGAAATGTCAAGGAACTTCCTTTTGATTGATACTTTTTGGTTATTCCTTTGCCATTTACTTTGATTTTAGCGAGCTGTCAGTTTGACGTTTGACTGGAGACACGTGGGAATCGCTAGAGGGATTGGGTGTGTATTTTTTTAGTGAATCTTGGTTTTGCTTTGATTTTATGAGGGGATTTGATGGTAGTGATACCAGAACGGACTGTGGGATCGCGCAGTGTACAAATCCAGACGAATGTAGAATAATAATCGCTATGGTGAACCTGCCGCGTTTCCGCTTTGATCTTTGTGTTCTTTCGCATTGAATATTGATATTTAGTTTATTGATAGTTAGTTCAATAGACGCTTGGAATTTCGGAAGTGACTTCGCTTTGTAATTTGTGGACTCTAATTTCAATCCTGCCATCTTGCACAACCTATCTGATAACGAAGAGCTCGACCAGCCTCCGTTATGTGTAATATTTGTAATCCCACTGTTGATTCTTATATCCGTAACACAGGTGCTTGAGCTACCTATCATTTACCTAGATGTGATGTATGTGATGTAGCAAAATATTTGTTTATTTATTATAAGAGAGTCAAAAATTCATAAGAAGTCTCCACATCTTAACGTGTTATTCCTGGTTCCGTCCTAAGGCATCGCTTTGGAGTCCGGGGTACGCTTAGATCACAATTCTCCATCTCCAGTCTAGTAATTACAATGAAGTGACAGCAGTTTGAATTTCGCAATCCTTTACAGGGAAACCAGACCAACTGAATCATTTCAGAAACTGTTCGAAACGTGCAGGTTTTCTCACGATATTTCCTCTCACCGTTGAGCTAATGAATTGAAAGAAATACGCACATAGATTTGAATAATCGATGGAATTGATCAGGTGATCCGTCTGCCTCATCATTTCAGCCAATAGACGTCCACTGCTGGCCATAGGCCTTCCCCATTGTTCTTCACACAGATCGGTCCTGTGCCGCCGGCATCCAATTGATTCCCGCGATCTTCACCAGATCGTCGTTCCACCTTGTGGGGGGCCTGCCATGGCTGCGACTTCCTGTACGTGGCCTCCACTCGAGGACCTTTCCGCCCCAACGGCCGTCTTTTCTCCTATGTGCCCTGCCCATTGCCACTTAAGGCATGCAATCCTTTAGGCTATGTCTGTGACCTTAGTTCTCCTTCGGATCTCATGATTTCTGATACGATCACGCAGGGAGACTCCGAGCATATCGTCTGCTAATAGGAATTACATAAAAAAAGCTCTATCCACCGAGCTGCAATCGCTTTTTCTTGTCATAAGGCCCGATTCGACCAATCTTTATCCGTAGATAAATCTATGGTAGCTCAAATTTGTAAATAATGACAGCGCTATACCATACATTTACAGATCGACAGATCGACCAAGGTCAGAAGACGCTTCAATGAAATTGACAGGGGGGCGTTGTACACCATTTTTTCTATGGGAATATGTCAAAATAGCATCATACTCCTTTCGCTTTAGCACGATATGGGTGACAGATGTCAAAATCTATACATTTTTCACGTTTAGTCTCTTTCTAACGTGGGACTTACGTATAACTCTGTCCTGCTGTCACCGATATCATGATAAAGCGAAAGGACTACTTATAGTTCCACTTTTTCCACGTGCCAAATAAATGTGGGGCGACTATAGTATCAGCTTAATGTTCGGTCGAATCGACCCCTAGTCTGAAAAAATACTATCGGGTAAAACGAATACAGAAGACTTAATGGCGATAATGTTACAACCAAAGTTGTTTATTTAAAGCCGCCAACAAAAGCGATGCAGAGTGGACTGAACAAGCAAACAGCTGTACGTCTGATTAACTTTGAAAGACAGAAATAAAACACATTATTGGACTTTGGAAAAGTAGCTTTGTTGCGGGGGAAAAGGTAAACTCGTCTAATCATTCGTTGATGTTTTTTAACAGCATTTTTTCGCAATTTCGTGGGAGAGCCGCTTCGGCGTAAATGGGCCGGCTCGACAGGAGTGATACCATGGCCTTACAGAAAACCGGCGTGAAGCAGCACTGTGCTGTGTTTTGCTGCGTGAGTAAGGGTACCGGAAGCCCAATCCGGGGGAAAGGGGGACTTAAAGGTTGGCAGCGTACTTGTGACTACACTGGTGTCGCGAGTGTCCATGAGCGGTGGTAATCGCTTACCATCAGGTGATCAGTCTGCTCGTCTGCCACCTATCACATAAAAAAATGCTCTTAAGAATATAATTTCGTGTTCAGGCGGAAATCGAACCAACGTCTTTCACAATCCAGGTGGTTGTTCTACCAATGAGACCCAATCAGGGGGAAAGGGGGGTTTAAAGGTTTTTATTATAATGTCTTTTAAAAATTCCTCGATATTCGAAAAGTCACGGTGTGTATGCTTTGAAAAATCCAGAGTGTACCTATGTTTTAATTCGAATTTACAGCCATCCATTAAGGAGCAAGCACGCTTGGGCATGAATAGACCGGCCCGAGCGAATTACCACGGCCTCACAGAAACCGGCGTGAAACGGCGCTCTGCGTTGTTTTGCTGCGTAAATGAGGGTACTGGAGGCCCACTTCGAAGGAAAGGCAGGTTTAACGCTTGGCAGCGCACTTGTGACTCCACCGGTGTTGCGGGCGTCTAGGGGCGGCGGCAATCGCTTACCATCAGGTGATCCGTCTGCCACCTATCACATAAAAAAGACCATTAAATTTTGATTGTCCAAAGACGACATCTGTAAGTGCTTGATTCGACATGAGTCGATAGTCTCATCTATATTGTAGGTATGTTTACAATATCCAGTGGAAATATTATTACAAATATTTGACCAACAGCTAGCCAGCGAGACTGCTTAATCAATAGTTGATAGTTTTATAGCAAGCTTTTGTAATTTATTCTTAAGCAAATAACTGACTTAAAAACTCAGCTCATGTCGAATTAAGCACTTACAAATTTAATCGGGTTAGTAATCGTCTATTCATTGATGCAAAATTGAATCTGTATAAATATAAATAAACTTGAGGAAACTGTCTGTATATAGAAGGAAATATATAGAAGGAAACGGTACTAAATATATAGAAGGAAACTGTATATAGAAGGAAACGGTGTTTGACGACCCATTTGGAACAGTGGTAGTGAACGCTGCCTGTGATCCAAGGGTTGCGGGTTCGATCCCCGCACAGTACAAACATTTGTGTGCATGAACATGTCTGTTTGTATTGGTCTGGGTGTTTTCTATGTATTATAAGTATGTATTTACAAAAAAAAAGTATTATATGTATATATCGCACTCTTAATAAAATAATGACTCAATTCGAAATTGCTAAGTTTTGGTAAATGGCAAAAAACGATTTGTGATTTTAGAGCATATACTTTAAACTCCCATAAAATTTTAACTATGATGAGTAAGAAGAAACTAAAATTACGGTTTTAAGCCTACGAATATATTCTTTTAGATTTAGCAAAAAAATAAATGAATTTATATAATATGATGGTAAATAAAAAATGTTTAAAAAAACAATTTTGAGATGCGTCATTATTTCATGAAATCCACCCAGTCAATTTATGACGTAATTAAAAATAGGTCAATATTTTACTCAACAATTGACAAAAAAATCGGACCACCATTTATTTAGGTCACTGTTTTATTAAGTTTTTTATACAAAAGAAAACATATTAAAAGTTAAGTCTCTTTTTGACAAAATATTTTTCCTTGGATAACGACTCAATTAGGAAATAAGTGTAGGTATTTTTAACTTAATTAGAAAAACAACAGTATATTTTAAAATGTTTTATTAGAAAAAGTTCACGTAAAAAAAGAAAGTACAAAATTAGCATAGATCTTGGTTCAACTGATAGTTATAGAGTTAAATTTACTCTCAGTAAATTGTATCTTTTGTTTGAACTAAGTAGTTATTTCTTAAAATGTAACACTAAAAATGTATTAAAATCTAAAATAAGCCTTTATAAAAACGCACTAGGTGCAACTATAATTAATCATGCTAACAATTAATAGCAGTCTAATCATGACCTTAATTTTCATTCTGCAGGGGTGGACCTTTACTTCCCTAGCTTCTCGTGGGAACTATATGGATATTTTAGACATAATAGACGACCATTTAAATTCTACCCAATTGGTACTAGGTACCTCCGAGGCTATGCTCCTTGGTAGCGATACTGAGGAGCATACGAACACTGCTGGAGCACCTGGGACTGAGGGACCAGGTACTTCCAATGCAGAGTCGACCCCTCTGGGCGCAACGCACCAAAGGGACACGTTGACCAAGGGGCCAGAGAGTAAACCCAGGGTTAAGCTCTCTGGAGCTGATAGAAAACAAATATATCGAATCGTAGCGAAGGGTATGACCTTCGAGCAGGCGATAGAACTGCGCATGAGTGAAAATACCAAGCAGAGGATCCGAGAGAAGGGGGAAACGAGGGAGCGGGCGTCAAAGCGCCCTCTCAATACCTCGTCTACCTCGAATCAAGGTAATCCTGCCAAGGCACTGAAACTTGGCGAGCCTTCCACCTCGAAGCCTACCTTTAAGGAGGTTTCTCATCATAGACGCCTTGGGTAAAATGGACCAGGAGAGGGTTGAAATGCTTCAAGGTGCTATCTTGGAGTGTATTGACACCTTAGACGATGGTGACGGCCCCAGCTTTATTGGATGCAAACCGTGCTCGGGTGGCATCCTTTTGGCGCGCGCAGATGAGGACTTAAAGGAGTGTCTCATCCGCAAACTGCCGATCATTAAACCCTGGGATGGGGCTAATCTCTCCGTCGTAAACGAAGAGGAGATGCCCAAGCCCAGGTACCGTACGGCCTGGATACAGGAAGCCAAACACGACGCCGATACCATGCCGGACCTCTCGAGTTGGAGGGTAATCAACCGGAAACCCGAAGCCTACCTTTAAGGAGGTTGCTGGGTCCGTTTTGCTTCGGCTTTCCGGTCTACCTATCTACCGTCCCTAGCACAGGAGCACTCCAGCAGGAAGGCTGCAAGAAACCTGCTTAATAAAACACACCACCATCGTAAAGAAACAGACACAACCTAGGCACCTATATATAATCCTATCCCATCCCTCCGTCTTAGCTAAATTTCTTAGCCCTTCCCCTCCCAATCCCCCAAAACAACACAATGATTAAGGGCCGATTTCACCGTCGAAATTGAACGCGATCAACGCTTAAACGCGATCAATGCGAGCGAAAACAAAGGAACGGAACTCAGTTTAGCGCGTAAACCGAGTTCAAGTGAATTGAACGCGTTCAATTTCAACGGTGAAATGGGCCCTAAGGCGATACAAGTAAACCTCCAGCACTCAAAGGCAGCCACAGCTGCCCTTTGCCAAAGATTCCTCTCTGAGGACCTGGATATAGCCTTGATCCAAGAACCGGGGCTGAAAAAAACCACGGTAATGGGGCTCGACAGGTAAGATATTAAATAAAACCTGCGGAGTGAGGCCAAGAGCATGCATGCTCTTCAAGAGAGATATTAATTACTTCCCGATCCCTTCTCTGTGTACGCTGTTGCAGCGTATATAGAGGTCTATATACATATATAGAGGCGTATATAGAGGTCTATTTTCCTCGGGGGGAAAGGTGCAGAGACACTCATAGTCAGCTCCATATATCTACCCGGAGAGGACCAGGATCCGGTGAACAAGGTGGCGCCGGTAGTGGAATATTGTTTGGAGAGAGAAACCCAGCTGTTGGTGGGTACCGACTGCAACTCCCACCACACATCATGGGGCAGCTCCGACACGAACGCAAGAGGTGAGTCCTTGTTTGACTACTTGCTCACCAACAATCAATTTGTTCTTAACGTGGGTAGCAAACCAACCTTTACCACACGTTCTAGGCAGGAAGTACTAGATATAACGTGGTGTTCAGGTAATCTCGCATACCGAGTAACCAATCGGCACGTCTCAGATGAGCCGTCCATGTCCGACCACACCCATATTAGGTACGACATAATATGCTCGGGAACAAAGGAACCGATCAAGTACCGAGACCCCATGGGAGCAAACTGGGAGGGCTTTAGGAACTCCCTTGGGTTATACTTTGGAGATTTAAAATACATTAAAACTGTGGTCCAAGTGGAAGCCGCAGCAGAGGACTTAGGCAGAAGCCTAATGAAAGTGTATCTAGAAAATTATCCTCTTAAGACCACTAAGAGCAATAGGAACGCGCCTTGTGGAACAAAAACCTGGAGCATCTGAGGCAAAAGGCCCGTGCCTTATTTAACAAGGCAAAAAAAGATAAGAACTGGGATGCTTACAGGAAGGCGCTAACATGATGTAATAGGGAGCTCAGGAAAGCAAAAAGGAGATACTGGCAAAAATTTGGCGGGTCCATCAAAGACACTACCCAAGCTGCCAGGATCCACAAAATATTAGCCAAGACACCTGAATCCCATCTAGGCCTGCTAAGGAAAGTGGATGGATATTTCACGGAACCTGCATACAAAGCACTCACACAATCACATTCACAAACGTTAGACTTCACACAAATTATCACACTCATCATCACCGCATCAGCGCAGTAAGCAAATCAACGTAAATGGGCACTTTTAAATGGTAATATTTATCTAACAGCATTCCAACTTCATATAAACGACGCGCACGAGCTATACCTGCGCGCTCGGATCTCGGCATGTGAGTTTCAATCAATAACTGCGCGATTTAACGGCCGTGTCCTTGAAATCCTCATTATAGTATTAGCGTGAATTTGGCTAATTCCCACGAAAAGCGGAGATACGAAAGAATAAACAACACAGTGACTTAAATTTAAAAGTTGAAACTTATATGAAATGACACGAAGACCTTTTTTTAATTATGACTTAGAATTAATATTTTTTTTTATGAAAAAAAGACCTAAATTTAAACATTACAAAACAGTTATGTAGTTTTTTAACAAAACAGAGACCAAATTCGATTTGAGTTATATTTTGTTTACGATTAAAAAAAAAACATAGACCTAAGTAATAATTTGTCATTGATCCTATAATACATTTCAATAAAATAAAGACTCAATTTAAATGGAGCCTACATCAACTCAGAGAAGTTTACTAAAACAAAGTCCTATGTCAAAACCAGTCATTATTACAATAAATATATTTAACAAATTTACCGATTTTTTTAGTAAAACACTGACGCATCTCCAAATCTGCCGGCGTTTCACAAAACCCTCGCGCGCAACCGCCGCCGCAAGACTGAATTGGTCGATATTCGATGAACGAATGAGGTCTGCGCGGCGGGAAAGATAGTGACTCATCAATTCTATACGTCATTGTTTACAGAATAAGGTTGCTTTTTAAAGAAGTATGCTGTGACACTTGGTCCATAAGGTCGATTTTTCACTAAAACTCATTTTTCCGAAATTTTGAGTTAAGTCGTTATCTTACTAAGAGTGCGATATTTGTAATCCCACTGTTGATTCTGATATCCGTAACACAGGTGCTCGAGCTACCTATCTCGGAGTCAAATCAATGTATGTGATGTTGTGAAATATTTATAGAATATTACTTAGCCTTAAATGTATTCATTTATATTAAACTAGCGGCCGCCCGCGACTTCGTCCGCGTGGAAAAGTAACTTTTTACCCCCCTTTCAACCCCTTACAACCCCCTTTTCGCAATAAAAAGTAGCCTATGTTCTTTCTCAGGGTCTAGATTATCTGTATACCAAATTTCATTTAAATCCGTTGAGTAGTTTTGGCGTGAAAGAGTAACAGACAGACAGACAGACAGACAGACAGACAGAGTTACTTTCGCATTTATAATATTAGTAAGGATAAATAGCCAATAGCTTTATAGCTTTATATTAAATAAAAATAAAAAAGAACTTCTTCAAATACTTGAAGAAAGGTATTAACAATTTTTACTATACTTGTGGCCTACCCTTACTTCGTTTTGGTGGGATTTACGTAGAGGTATCTAGATAGTAGTAGGTAGATAGATAGATATTTACAAAATGATTTCGGATTTTAGAAGTTTAATGTAACCTTTCTCCTTGTAATGGTATTTTTAATTGGTCAGCCCTGATTACAACTTTATACGTGTACCGGCTAAGCAAGACACTGCAAAGTAGGTCAAATTGAGTTTGCAATAAAAACGCGGAATAACAAAAAGACACCGATTTCGCAACTTCCCGCAACAGATAAAACGATTTACACAAAGTTCGTAATCGTAATGTGAAAGTTCTCGGACTATCCGGAATTAAGGAAGCTGGGCTAATAAAGAAATCCTCGCAAACTTTGTAAATAAATCGGCTTCTTAGAACTGCTGATTGAGTTTGTTAAGCCTGTCTAATGATGAGCAGAGATGTTGTTGCAAAACATAGGTCTTCCTAAAAAACTTTGACGACAAACGAACAAGGAGGTAACCTCCATCATTATTTTAGTGTTTTTTTCCGGTTATTTACACCACAATATATATTCAAACTTAATCAACTATTTATAATAGAAAAAATATATATGTATGTATCAAAAGTAACGAAGTATAAGACACATAGACAATATCAAAAAGGATAGTTGTAGCCGTCGCCAACACTACTCGTACCTAAAGTAAATAATACTTGATAAACGATTTGTAACCGTCACTTTGTACTTTTGGTTCCTACCACAACCTTTGTCTTAATTTTTTTTGAATCGTGAGAGAAGCTCGCTTCTATATAAATAGACCGGCTCGACCGAAGTGAAAAATCCCCGTAATACGCCGTGTGGTCCCCGGCAGAGTAGAATAGGCCACCCTCACTCTTACCGAGGTGTCGTAAAAGGCGACTAAGATAAAGCTGCTGGCATGATCATCAGCACCCAGAGAAGGAAAACTCTGCATTTATATCTAAACCCTCGCCAACCCGTCTGCCAAGCGTGGCTAGTATGGCAATTACCCCCTAATGTGAATGAGGGAGGCCCGAGCCCCAGCAGTGGGGACTTAAATGGGCTGACGATGTACACTTCGGAGCCCAGGGTATCACCATGATTTTCCCCAATATGGGTGATGAGGGAAAACCGCAAGGGTTTTAGTGGGTATGCCTTTGCCTCGCTTCTTTTTGGGAGAAGCCCCCCGCCAAAGGAGAGCACCACATAACACGCCCGTCCCCCGGTGGTCTGGTATGCATAAGGTAGTCGGATCATCTCTTGAGCCGGCGGCATAACCCTTGCGACGAACCAATAGATTCGTATTAACTGGCAATTATGAGACACTTTTTTTTAAGAAAGTGCAGCGGTGAATCCACAAAGGAAAAAATTAAAAAAAATAATAAAAATTTAAACTAATTATAAAAATTGTGCCATAATTTCTTTCTACAAGTAACCATTCTTTTTGCAATAATATGAATTTAGGTTACTTGTACGAAGATAATATTACACAAGTACATCTCAAAAAAGTCTTAATATTTTCTATATAGATTCACAGTCGTAATTTTTTAAAAATGTATCATAACCGCCACGATCAATACAAATATATTGGCGGCGCTAGTAGTTACGCCGATGCGTCACCTTAAAATGCCTATCGATAACAAAATGGTTCGATCCATTGTGGTAGTTACGGATTAAAAAAGGTTATCGAAACAATTTAGTTCAATTAACTAGCATACAATTTCCGATATTCAAAAAAAAAACTTATTGTCCGTTGAGGCCTGTAAAATAGTTAAAATAAATTTAATTCTATATGTATTCAAAGTGACTCTCAATTTATTTCGACAGGCAGTTATGAATACTAGAAATTATTTTTAGATTTACTATAAGGCTTGACAATAAGCGTTTTGATCAAAAGTAGACACCAATGCCGCCGGCAATCTGGCAATTAACTTTATATAATATCATAGGTGGCAGATGAGCAGGTAGATCACCTAATGGTAAGCGATTGCCACCGCCGATGAACACCCGCAGCAATACTAGTGAAATTACAAGTACAATGTCAATCATATATTTGGCATAGTGTTGCGCAACTATCGATAGTTGACCTCGAAAATCAGTCAGACTATCGATAGTACTATCGATAGTACTATTTGATCAATACTAATGATAACGCCAATATTATCAATTTTTTATGCCCGATACTATCCATAGTATCAATGGTTTTGTACTATCGATAGTCAGCTATGTTTTGATAGTATTTGTCTGATTTAATGTGTCCAATACTATCTATAGTATCGGGCATTAAATAATCGATAGTATCGATAGTATTAGCGTTATAATTGTATTGATATAATTTTACTATCGATACTATCGATAGTATCGATACTATTGACAAACAGCAACCATCGATAGACTACAGATACTATAGATTTTACTTTGTCTATCGATAAGCAACAACACTAATTTGGCACACATACGAAGAACGACAAGAAAATTACCTTGTAAATAATGATAATATCATTCGATCTTTTTCCTAAAAAAGTCATTTTACGACTAGATTCCACACAGGTACAGATGTACCTGTGTTATTTATTACTAGCATTTTGAAAATGAAAACTTTTCCACTTACGTTTCTTATCTCATTTTGTTCTTTCCAATTTTGCGTCGGAGATTGGAACTCAGTTCATTCACTCTTAAGCTAAAGTAATGAAAGAAAGATACATTAGCCTTACATATTACAAACTGAAGACCTATGTAATACAATGTCTTTTGATTCAATTTAGTCTTCTTTAATAATCATACGAAAGTAATATTTTGAAATGTCTAACAATAAAAAATGAAAGCAATTTGATGATTTAGAAGTAAAGTAAGTAGCATAAGAGATAGCTTCTCATCAAACTAGGTTACAAAAAGATCTTTTTTTTTATTAGCCTACGTCGTCACACAGCTGGGCAAAGGCCTCATCTAAAAGCGGTCATTGGACTGTACTTGTAGCGATGGTTTGTCAATTGCCGGAGAAGTGGTCAAAATCATCACGCCACATTTTTTTGGGCCTGCCTTTCAATCGGCGTCCTGCTGGCCTGCCATAAGTCTGGTCCATCTCTCCGAGTGCATCCTGCAAACGTTTTTTTGCCCACATCCGCAATCTCGGTTCTGAAGCGATGATGATGGAAGAGCTATGGAGCGGAGCATACTAGGCATAAAAATCGCTGATCGAGTTAGAAATGTTACTTCTGGAAATAACATGACTTTTGGAAATTCGCATAAAAAACAACTTTACATTCACTACTATTATACACACACTTTCACTACTATCGTCTTCACGGCTTAATTCTCATTTATCATAGTTTAGTAGCAATTTCATATTTTTGTTTTTTAAATTTATCTTTAACCTTTATATATGTATGAGTGGCTCTTCTGGCACAGGTGCTCCTTGCACTTAATAGAAGGGGCCAACCCTTGCTTATTTTATGTATGGGTTATGATGAAATAAATTATTTTTGTATTTGTATTTTTTGTATTGTACATACAAAGTCGGTCACGTGACTTGGTCATTTTGTATGGGTAGTAAAAAAAAAGGATGTAATACAGATACACCCTCTACTGTTCCACTGCAGGGCAAATGCATCCGTCATAGAAATCAAATCATTGCTACTAAGATGTGATAAGGCTTCACCACGCTTGCCTAATTGGCTGGTGATCACAAATCTGATCTATGTTTGAAAAATTCACGTCCCTGTCTACCTACATATTTGATGTGTTAACTTAGGTCACTATTACATAATATATAATAGTTATTGATGCAGATTCACCTTAAGGTGGGGACTACGGTGCGGCGGCCTCCTCATGTGACCCTTTCGGTAGTATTTTTGCTCTGTAAGGAGCTGCTGCCGAAAGGGTCCTGGCGTCCCTGGGCAACGGTGGGTAGTAATCGCCATGGCCACCTGTTGCTACTCGACTGAAAACAGCTGCTCACACGGGTGTGCTCCTGGAGTCGTTCTGTCGACCCTCTGTTGAGCCTAGAGAGCCTCAGGGGCCTAGGACTGGCCTCACGGTTTGGGGTATTGGAAACCCCTCTCTTGTGGCCTTTTTTGTTATGGGCCCTAGGACCTGTCTGGCGTCACGCTAAGCGTGATAGCGTTGTTGACGTGGGTTCCACAGGGTGGAAAGCCAGTCACCTTAATCGGAGAGAGTTTAGAGAGTGAAAGATATCCAACCAGCCCTGATGCAGCTTTAATGCATCTCTATCTATACGGGTGCGGTAGAAAAATATATATATATATATATCTTCTCGGAGGCAATAGACAACAGACAAGGATGCTCATAGGAGCGTTAACAGGGCATTATGCAACGAACAAAATGCTGATGAAGATGAACATGACATTGAACAGCGACTGCAGAGCATGCAAGGAGGAGACGGAAACCATAGAACATCTTTTATGTGAATGCGACTCACTAGCCAGAGGCAGAATGTGTCTTCTAGGTGACGCTTATCCTAAACCAGGAGACTACAGGCACTTCAATCCGAAAGACATCGTGACGCTGATGAAACGAATCTTACCGTGAGTAAGAGCGCAAAAGATAGGGGAGGTACAAAAGATCCCTTAGGGTCGACGTGCCCCATGAAAATGGCCCCTAACAGATAAGATACGGGTACGGTAGAGAAAGAATGTCGCCCAGCACGTCACCATAGAATAACAGCTTCGCGAGGTCTTTTTAGTATGGCTTTCTATGAAAAGGCTCAGTCTGGTTACGGTGCACGTCTGGGGTCTAGAACCGTGCCAAAAACAAAAAATACGTCTTTGCTTCAAAATAACAGCCAAAAAGTCCAATAGGCTTTTTTCGTGCATTAAAAGCGCCCGACTTAATAAAAACGAATACCCTAATTCTCTCACGAATGACTTTTCGTTTCCGCTGAGATTTTTCTGCGTCTGTTTTATTTCACGGATTATGAAACCACTTTTGACAAGGAATCTGGTTCGGTCAAAAGCTTTTTTAAGGACTGCTTAGTGAAAAATATTTCGCGATCGTGTTACTTCGAAATAAAGGATTTTATTGTGCAAGATAATTATTTCATAGCCTCTTTGATGCTCAAATATGGGATAATACATTAACAAGTGCCCATTAATCGTTAATTACGTATCCGTATTACAATTAGTATACCAATTAGATAATACGCATTATTTTCGTAAGACGATTACATAGGATATAATATGAATAATATAAAATGGCTTCTTAATATTTATCTCATTTGTTTAGTTATTAATAACCTCCGACCGATTACTGGCTACAGGCGGCTTAATCTCAACGATCAGCCACTTATGCAGGATATAATTATAGTGATCAAGTGTGTGCGCAAACACAAGTGCACTTTCTATTCCCTTACTTGTTTCATATTCCGATGGGACACTACTGTGACATGGCTGGAGAGGGATTGGGCACTGGAACAGCAGCGTAAGTGCTTTCCAAAGCACGGGGGTACAAGATTGCAAACATCCAGACTCCGGGCTGCCACTAAAAATTTCTTATCGAACACTTAGGTACAAATGTTTGGTCTGGCCCGGGGATCGAACCCGGGACCTCTTGCGCAGCCGTCGCTTTAAAGTGTGACCCACTAACCATTGCGCCACCGAGGCAGAGTTTGTTTAGTCATACTTAAATCAAACCCCTCAATCGAGATAAAAATTGAATACTCATTCTCTCATCTCAACCAGACCAACTGAATCATGGTTACACGTTTCAGAATCTATCTGAAACGTGCAAGTTTCCTTGAAGTGTTTTCCAAGCAAATGGTAGAAAAACGTACAATCTTTTGAACTTTTGATTTGAACCACGACCCACTGAATGAAGGCGCATTCTTGTCCACTAAGCTATAATCGCTCTCAAACTAGAATTTTCAACATGGCTTCAAATTATAGTATAAAAATCTTTAATTTCACATTTATGATAAACAGTATTATTCAGGCATTATTAATTGAACAAAAGAACAAAAACACAAGAAAATTAGGACAATAACTGAGAAATAAAATTAAGCTAAAAGTAAATAAAATAATAAATAAATAATAAATAAATAAATATTTCACAACATCACATACATTGATCTGACTCCGAGATAGGTAGCTCAAGCACCTGTATTACGGATATCAGAATCAACAGTGGGATTACAAATATATACATGTAATACTTTTCTTTTGTAAATACATACTTATCATACACAGGGAACACCCAGACCAATACAAACAGACATGATCATGCGCACAAATGTTTGTACTGTGCAGGGATCGAACCCGCAACCCTTGCACCAGAGGAAGCGACATTGACATTGAGGCATTATATATTAAACAAAAGAACAAAAACACAAGAAAATTAAGACAATTACTGAGAAATAAAATTAAGCTAAAAGTAAATAAAAAGGAAAGTTAAAAAAAAGTAGGTCCCCGTGGCAGTGTCCCCAAAATGCTGGCAGCATTACCCCGCTGGATCGCGATGGAAATTCGTTGGGCAAGGTAGCTGTAAGCCTTTGGCTCTTTTTTTTTTTTTTTTTTTTGGTTTGGTTTCCCGGGAGAAATGCATTACGCAGACCCTGTCGCGGGGGGACGACAGGGTACTGTGGGACTCACCCTCCGGGCCGCTTCTTCTATCAAGAAGCGGCCTGAGGGCATACCCACTAAAACTCCCGGGGCTCAACCACCCGTGGGTATAGAATAGGGTCACGGGAACGTGCGCTAGGCTATTCCCCGCAACCCCACTCCCCCACAGGCCCCTACACGGGGTGTGCGGCCACGCCCCTCCTCAGACTGGGAGGAGGGGGGGTTGGGGACAGCCGGAAGAGCTGAGCCGTCCCCAACGAGCGGTGGAGGTGCCAATGGCAGTGCCGGCACAGGGACCCCCGTCCCTGTTGCCGGCTGGCCACCTCCACGGAGAGGACGAAGAGTTCTCCGCCGAACTCGTCCTCTCCTTGCTCGAAGCGGGCCTGCGAGGGGGTTAGACTCGCGCTCCCGCTCCGCCGCCTCCTTCTGCGCCACCACTTCCTCACAGAAGTGGGCGAAGGCCGACCACGCCCCCTCATTATCCAGCATAGCTTCAACTATGCTGGGCAATGAGAGGTCATGTCCGACCTCCGCGACCAGCGCGGACCGCTGTTGGTCGAAGGACGGGCACACCACCAAAGTGTGGTACGCCGAGTCCTCCGCAGCGCCGCACTGGTGGCACGAAGGAGTGTAAGCCTTTGGCTCTCCCGTACCTTCGACAAGACGCTTAGCTAAGTCACGGAAGAATGAGAGAGCGTAGGAACCCCAAGGGCCCTGGGTTTCAAGACCAAAAGCTACAAAGTGGTATAACAATTAGGAATTAAAGTGAATTTAGAATTCTTGAATTTTGAATACTACACAATAGCTTGTAATCAGCCAGCCGTCTTGTAATTTTCCAAATCAAACAATTTGACTGTGTCGTATACTTGACTTGTTCAGAGATGCTGACTGACAAGTTAGCCGTAATAATCACTCGGAACCCAAATCACTGCCATCCTTATCCCCAAGACGTTAAAGTTCATTTTCACCCAAACTTGAGTGTATTCTCTAGCATTTCGAAAATGTTATTTCATGTGACATACATCACTCAAAGTCGAAGTTGGAAACAATTCCAATTTCGGCCGGGTGTCAAATGAGTTGCTCGGTAAATTGATTTGCCATTTTCTATGGAACTTCGACAATTCTCTAACAATGTTGGATATCTCATATCAGTAACAATATAGGATTTAAGTTTTTGCAGAATATGTGATACCTGCATGCAGGGTTGATGGTAATTTAATCACTTCTACCAACCATTTTGAACCAGAACTTGTTCTGGGACTTTCAGAAATTAATCTCGTACTAAATTACCAAGTCACGTTGTATAAAAAGTTGAAATTCTTTATACGAATTCATCATACAAAAGCCATAGAACAAATGTTGTTCAAAATGGTTGGTGCAAGTGTTTTTGTCAATGCTCAGATTTTTTTCTTTTTGGGAGGTTTCACGCTAAGATTATGTTGATGCTGACTGTACATAAAAGAGGTTTTCAGCAGTTGCGAAAGCAATTTAGGCGTTTCCTTAAGTATCGCCAACATACTGAACCACAGTAAAAAATAAAACATTTGTTACGTAAGATTACGTACATTTTGGCCCGACCGCCAGGGGTCGCCAACCAGACGTAGCCTAAGTACTTCCTTTCACAATAAAACAATGATGGCCGAACAAAACAGACTATAAAGGAGGTTTTTAACCTAAAATTATTTTTGAAATACGAGTGTTCACTGTAGCTGAAAATCAGTGTTGCCTTCCGGGCGAAACTCCCTGCCTACGAGCTTTTGTTTGCTGTAGTGATGCTGAAATAATCATCGATTTGATATCGATACGTTGTTGTTACGATTTTTATGCTAGAGGCGACCAATTACTATTATATTATTAAAAACTGGAAATATATATATATACATTTTTTTTCATTTCTTTTGGCACAAACAGTCATTAAGAAGCAATACATATAAAATTTTGACATACAGAAAGACAAACAGTGCCGAAACATAACAATATAAATAACGTTACTTAACTTGAGCTTGTTTACAGAATACTACTATTAGGTATATAATGGTAATGGTAAAACATTTGTTCTTTTTTTTTGTTAGGGCATCCCCATAATCTGTTGTTATACATATAAATTATGTAATGTTTGTGGGAATCACTTATGTTTTTGCATGTCTGCGAGCAGGCTGAACACATGATAGCTGAAAACTTGTAAACAACTGTATGTAAACTATGTTTCTGGCAAATAAAAAGTTTATTTACTTATTTAAACGAGCAAGCAGGAGTTAACATCTGCGACATCAGATAGAACGCCTCCTTTTAGATACCCTTGAATTTATAATTTAAATACTCTACACACATCGGTGTAATTACACAAATCGGTGTAATTAAACACTTGATGTTCAGTGTGTGAGTGTAAAATTGGTATTTTGTAATCATTATCATTGCAGCCAATATAATACTGGCCTCCCCTAAAGTTTTCTACACAGATCGGTCCTGAGCAGCCCGCATTCAGTGGATTGCCGCAACCTTCACCAGATCGTCGGTCCACCTTGTGGAGGGACTACAGCGGCGACTTCCTATACGTGGCCTTCACTGGACGATGTTATACTCGGGATATTATTGTATTTAAGTTTTATAAATCCTCTGATATCTGATATCCGTAAAGCAAGTGTTGCTTATTACAGAATCATGTCAATATGTGAAACGTCGTTTTTTTTATTTTTATTTATTTTGATGCGCAAGCGATGTGCGTCTCTAGTACGCAGGGTTCGCGTTAGTCCCAAGAGCATCCTCAGACCATGCCGCGATGATTCATGTAGTGACTGCTTAATTTTATCGCAATTTTATTTATTTTATTTCAATTTAATGTATGACAATTTCAATTGTAATTTAGTAAAATCTATGTAATGTAATGTGATTAATATGAATTGTTGTAATTATGATCTCAGTTGGTGAAAATAAAATAATTTTATTTTTTATCGATACTCTAAATGGCTGTCGCAACCCTAGTTTGCTAACAGTGCGTTTATTTTCATTTTTGTGTACCTACCTGTGTCCTGTGCTACTTTTTGCTCTGAGAGTTTGTGCGTGTTAGGAAAAATTGCTTTGCATGGGTGTTGTAAACTGATAGTGGTAAATAAAGTTTACGTAGTTTGGCAGAGCGTTTGAGTTGTTCTTTTTTTGTTTTTAAGTACTGACTACGAGATGGCTATGCTTAAAATATCCTTGCGTGACAGTATCAGAAATGATAAAATCTATCGGAGAACTAAGGTCACAGACATAGCCCAAAGGATTCAATGCCTTAAGTAGCAATGGGCAGAGGTGGTCCGACGATCTGGTGAAGGTCGCGGATATCTCTTGGATGCGGGTGACACATAACCAACCTGTGTAGAGAACATTGGGGGAGGCCTATGCCCAGCATCTATTGGCTGGAATGATAATGATGGTGATGACTACACGAAATAATTTTAGCTAATCGTTTTTGAAATATTCAAATTGTTATATCCCCTTTATTACTTCTGTGGCTCGCATAATTAGAATAATACTTCTTTGAAAAAAATTGGCCAAGCGAAACGTCTCGCCCACAGATGATTTGTATGCTCGTATGTATAGGGTCTTTTACATATATCGGTAGTTTATTTTATGTCCTAAGTACTTCAGTACTTTCTGGACTAACCTGTCATGACACACAAAGAGACGGCAAAGTGGTCTTGCTAGAATTCGGATTTTTTAAAATTATGTTATAGGTGGCAGACGAGCAGAATTTTCTTTTGAATTATGCAACCCAGAATAGGAATAATAAAAGTACTTAAATTTTAAATTAAATTAACTACTCGTTAGAAGATTCAAGTGTATATTTCTATATCGACAATGTGGGTATACTATGTATTTCAAAGTAATCTATTTGAGTGGTTTTGGTTCTAAATCTCTTCTCAATTTTGTAGGCTATTCGAAAAAACACAATTCGTCCATTTAGTCAAGTATTCTGTTATTTGTGGCATTATCCAGAGGCTTATTTGGAAAAAAATACTCGCCTTTAGCCTTAAATAAATGTGGGGCTAAGCTTTATGTAAATGCCAAAATTCAGTGATTTTTTTTTCCTTCACGAAAAATTGCCACTTTATTCACAATTTTGTCCTTAAAAACTTATGATTTAGTTAGATTCTTACTACATTATTAAACAAAGCTTCGTAAACTGCAGCTTAAAAAATATTTTTGTCGTTTGATATGATATAAACAGTTTGGTATGAGTACAGACAGCGTCACGTCGAGAGTAAGGTATTTTGTTTTTAATAAATAAATATTTCACAATATCACATACACTAATCTGACTCCGAGATAGGTAGCTCGAGCACCTGTGTTACGAATATCAGAACGAATAGTGGGATTACAAATGTATAATATATAAAAAAAATACTTTTCTTTTGTAAATACATACTTATAATACATAGAAAACATCCAGACCAATACAAACAGACATGTTCATGCACACAAATGTTTGTAATGTGCGGGGTTCGAACCTGCAACCCTTGGACCAAAGGCAGCGTTCACTACCACAGTTCCAAGCGGGGCGTCAATATATGGGTCTATGAAATATTTTCAATGTGTCTTGTTGCCTGAAATTATTGTATAATTATTATTATATGTTTTATGGTATAATAATGTTGGGCAATTATGTCCCGGGCTTTTGGAAGTTATGAGTGAAGCCGAAGCCAACACATAGAAGCCCGTTCATTAAACAAGTTAATCTAAATGTGATATGACACCAGCCGGCGACTATCCCTGTATATACACTGTGGAGATTATTATTATTGAACTATAGACCATCCTTGTCCATCGATTTTGCATTAAAAGGGGTAACTTTAGCTTACGCCGTCAGTACATTCTTGTAAAAAATAACTCATACAAGTTTTTTTTTATGTGATAGGTAGCAGACGAGCAGACGGATCATCCGATGGTAAACGATTGCCGCCGCCAATGGACACCAGTGGAGTCACAAGTGCGCTGCCAACCTTTAAGCCCCCCTTCTCCCCTGATGAGTGGGTGAGGGAACCGGATTGGGCCTCCGGTACCCTCACTCATGCAGCGAAACACAGCACAATGCTGCTTTATGCCGGTTTTCTATGAGGCCGTGATATCCCTCCGGTTGAACCAGCCATTTCATGCCGAAGCGTGGCTCTCCCATGGTAATAAAAGTATTTTTTTTTTATATGAGAGGTGGCAGACGATTTTATTCCTTATTATT
>JADPWL010003198.1:34915-49046 GCA_019059595.1 Marasmia exigua | reverse complement strand
CCATGAGAAACCTGCACGTTTCAAATACTTTCTGAATTGATCACACACAAAATTTTGCTAGATATCAGAATCCTATGCCATAAGTTCTTTATACTTACTGCCATTGTACGCTCGCTTTGTTCGCTCGGTTCACGCGTTGTGCCTATTGGTAATCTAAACCTATACCTACTCACTTCAATCAGTGCGTCCTACCCGTCATGACATACGGAGCCGAAACGTGGACACTTACGGTACGGCTGGTCCACAAGTTCAAGGTCGCTCAGCGGGCTATGGAACGAGCAATGCTCGGCGTCTCTCTCCGAGATCGAATCCGAAATGAGGTGATCCGGCAGAGAAACAAATTCGTCGACATTGCTCACCGGATTAGCAAGCTTAAGTGGCAGTGGGCTGGCCATATTATATTGGCCGCAGAACCGACAACCGATGGGGTAAACGAGTTCTAGAGTGGAGACCGTGTCTTGGCAAACGTAATGTAGGGCGCCCTCTGGCTAGGTGTGGGGACGATCTGCGCAGGATGGCTAGCAAGACGATGCGAGAAGCCATGGTTAGATCACAGTGACGAACAATTGGAGAGGCCTACGTCCAGCAGTGGACTGCGATAGGCTGATGATGATACTACCTTAAACCTACAATTGAAGGGCTTATATTTACAATTAATATATTTAATTTTTTTACTAGCATTAAAAGAGGAAATAATTTCTCATTATTTAATATTAATATTATAAAACCTCATCGTGGACATAATTATTTTAACTATGATATTGTATAGTAAACTGATTAAAATTGATTAAAGCTGCAAAATATTTGGTGCCATTTGTGCTTGTCTAATATTCTCATTTAGTGTTAGTTAAACGTAAATTAACCAAGCGTTTGTTGGACACTAATCAAATTACACGGTTGATAGGTGGAATAACATAAATTGTGTGTCATCCATGTGATTATAATTAAAGGTGAGATCAAATCATGTTTGTTTGTTTTGTTTTTATGATTAATGCTTGACGATAATCATTAATCACATATTAAGTGACTTTGAGCTCTAGGATGTAACAAGTTTGCTTAGATGCCTGTTCACTTTTTACCCGACTACGGCGAAGCAAAAAGGAGGGTTATGATTTTAATCTGTATGTTGTTCATCTGTTCCATCATAACTTCTAAAGCTAGCTATCATATTTGAACAAATCAGGGATCGTTAGAACCGTCTTGATTGTCTTTTGGTTATAAGTCGACGTCACGTTAAATTGGTCCTCTAGGGGACTTAGAATATCCTTATTCTAAGTCCCCTAGAGGACCAATGACTAAAAAAAAATGCTTGACGGTACCGTGTGGGGTATCAAATGAAAGAGCTTTATTAGCACATTTTAAATATGTATTTGTTTTACGTAACTAAAAATATAAAAAAAAAACACGCTCTACTCTAGTAGTCGGGTTTTAGTTTTTAAACTTTTTCCTTAAAGATATCCAGATTGTATTGGTCCGGAAAAACAGACCTCGATTCGGAGTTCCACTCTTTTGCTGTCCTCTTATTATCTGTCCTATCTGTTATTTGATTGGTGGCAGAGGAGTAGACGGATCAGTTCTATGTGAGTGGTTGTAGGTGTCCATAGGCGGTGACCTATGAACACCCACACCAGTGAAATTAGAAGTGCGCTGTCAATTTACTTCCTGCCGAATAGGGCCTTCAGTACCATCGCTCTCGAAACACTACAAATGCGCTGCCCTGGCTGGCTGCCCTGGTATCACTTCAGTCATCATCATCATCAGCCCATTTAAGTCCCCACTGCTGGGGCACGGGCCTCCCTCAATCACATGAGGGGTAATTGCCATACTCACCACCCGTCCGGGTTGGCGAGGGTTTTGATACAGATGCAGAGTTTTCCTTCTCTGGGTGCTGACGATCGTGGCAGCAGCTTTACCTTGTCGCCTTTTACGACACCTCGGTAAGAGTGAGGGTGGCCATTCTGTCTCTTTTCTTTCAATTTCTATTTTACCTCCTTCAAATACAATCGAGTAAAAGGAAAAGCCCATCTGCTTGGGTAGTAACATAAAAAAGTCAAATAGTGAGACATTAATTATTCATTCTTTCTATCATTTTCACAACACTAATCAAGATCGTGTCAACGTACCACGATATCGCTTATTGTCTTTTGGGGTTATTTCTGTCGCAAAATATTTAGATGAAAAATGTTATTAGTCTGTGAAATAACGTTTTTTTTTATTAAAAACATACTTATGCGTGATAAGAAAGATAAATTAGATTTTTCTGATCGTCGTTCGCAAGTAAACACTGCACAAAAACCATTTTGACGAGTTCCGCTCAGCGACAGATACGAATTATAAATGGCGATTTTATAAAAATACTTGACCGTTTAATTACTTTGGTCTTGTATTTTGGCAGAGGGGAAATCGTCCACATGCCACGTCCCATGTTAAATTGTCTAAAGCTGGACGTCTACGACAAAACTATTTCCGAAAAAATTAAATGAAAAAGAACTGAGTAGTGAATTAACATAGGTAGCTACTTAACCTACTTTCTATCAACTCTCATAAGCTTCAACTAGTACGTGACATTCTAATCAAATTAAAAAATTGCAAGATAGAAACTTTTACATCCGCTGACCCAAATTCTGAAACTCTCCTGCTCAGTAGGGCCCTTACCATCGCCACAGCGTATGCAGCTATGCATAGGGGTGCCTCCGTAATGACATAGTTATTTTGCAAAAAAACACTTTTTATGCAACGTATTTCACCGTCTACGTATTTTATTTCTACGTACGAGGATATCGTCCACGGTTCCATACAAACTAGAAACAATGAAGGTACCACGAGCATACAGACCCAACACAACCAAAATCGAACCCATGAACCTTGCGTTCAACCGGCGCTCAAATTATTGACCGATTTGACCACACAACAAGATACCTGAGATTGCGGGAAAGCAGGAAAGTGCACCATATCTCAAAATAGGATAGTTTCTAAGACGGCAAAGAACCCGCCAATGGTGCAGTGGTAAAAAAATCTTCAGAGGACCAAGAGCTAAAAAATGCCAGGATAGAAACTTCGCCTCCGCTGACCCAAATTATGAGACTCTTCTGTTAGGGAGGGCCCTTAGCATTGCTACAGTGTATTGCGCTGCGCGTAGGGATGTCCCTGTAATGGCTTCCTAGCTATTTTAGTAGCTTTTTCCCTCAAAAGGACAATGCGTATGTTATGTTACACTCCATCTCTTCAACTATCTCTCTTTAAAAAACATGACGGATAGCCGTCAATTGCATTCTTGATGCAACAAGAAAATCATGAATTGACCCTTTTTTACTTGGCAGAATTGACGTTTCTATCAATAATATTTTTTCATAAAAATATGTTTTCTGAAAAACTTTCCTACATGTACTTTAACGTCATCCATTAAAGCACAGAAAATATGGAGAAGTAGCATTAATAGTTAATTTATGAAGACGGGAAATAACACGATATTTATTTATTTCAGTCCGCTCGTGACCACGGCTTCTGTAACGTAGCCGAAACGTCGAGCCAAATATGTGAGTACACAATGTTGTATCATATAATAAATATCGTGTTAATTCCCGTTTTGATAATTATAGTTATAATGCAACGCGAAAATCTAAAAAATAGTTACTTCGCAAATGAAAAAAACGTTACTATGGAAAACACCCTTACGAAAATCGCCAAACAAAACGGCAATTTCATACTTTGACCCCTAATATTATTTGATAGATGACAATCAGACGAATAACTTAATGGTAAGCGATTGCCGCCACTCATGGTCACGCAACGGCAACGTGGTCACAAGTGCGTTACCAACCTTTACATTCCCCTTCCCCTTAGATTGGTCGGTTCATCGTCACCACTCACTACTGTGAGGTTATGCCATCATTACCGTCGAGCCGACCCATTCATGCCAAAGCGTGACTCTTACACGGTATATCTATGTAATGTACTTGTGTTTAATGTCCTGCGCCATTCTTTGATCACTGAGATTGGTCGCCGTTCTTCTTTTTCATCTTAGCGTATAGTTGCCTCCGGAGCCCAGGAGAAGCTTAGACCATAATTCAAGTTTTTGGGAGTCTGGTAACTGTTCAACATTGAAGCGACTGCTCTCTGACCGCAACCTTTTAACAGAGGAACCATGCCAACTGAATCATGGTTACACGTTTCAGAAACTATCCAAACTTGCCGGTTTCCTCACGATGTTTAATTATTTACAAAAAAAACATAGAAATAATTTACATAACACTTGAAAAAAAAGTGACACCCCTACCCAAGTGTCGGGCCATAAGAGCCATTCGGGCACTTAACGTGTGTCTAACGTGCGCAGTCGTGAATTCGTTACGCGAATACATAATTTACGTGCAAAATTGGCAAGATTTACACAAAAATGTTACGCTTAAGTGTTAACCTTACGTCACGCCCGCTGGCCTCTTTGACACGTTTTTATGTTTGACATTAATGTTTATGCGGGCCAAGTGTTAAGCCTCACATTTTGAAGTACTGAAAAGCGCAAGGAAGATACAGCCCGATAACGGTTATTTGGCACGTGGCAAAGGTCGGAACTAACGCTGTTTCCTTTACAAGTGTCAGTGCTTTTGACACTTGTAAAGGAACATTTTTCCATAGAAAAAATATTGTACAACGCCCCATGTTAATGTCACTGAAGTGTATTCTGATCTTGGTAGGTCTGGGTTATAATTAATCAAAACGGGAATTAACACGATATTTATTATGTGATACAACATTGTTTACTCACATATTTTGCTCGACGTTTCGGCTACGTTACAGCAGCCGTGGTCACAGCGGACTGACATAATAAATATATTGTTAGTTCCCGTCTTGATTAAATTATAGTTATAATGCAGCGCGAAAATTTAAAAAACCATTAACGGTTATTTGGCACAGGGCAAAAGTCGGAACTAACGCTGTTTAGACCTTTCCGCATATAAAAAGCTATCATATTGTTAGGTCCATACAGAACACTTATGAATGTCAAAATAAGTAGAAAGAAGAAAAAAGAAAATAATTTATTTCCTGACAAAAACATAGAAATATTTATATAAAAAAAGTTCTTATACATAGTGTCAGTGAAAAAGGCGTTCACTCAGCATAATATCGTGTCGTCTACTGACGCCGCGATGCTGGTCTTCCGTGAACACCTCGAGAGACCACTGCGATGCGCACGAGAAACACTGTATTATGCACAACCAAAAGGTACAACATAAAATAGAAGCTAAAATTAGAAAATAGTTCAGGTACAAATTTTTATCAAACAACATCAACAACAAATCCAGACTAATTCATGAAATTGGTGTAAATAGAGTAGCCAACGTCAAATCATTATGGGCAAGTAGGTACTTCATATAACTCACAACAATAAACCCAAACTAAGAACTACTCCTCTCCGATTCCACATATACAAATAGTTACACATATTATAATTTATCTAAAGTATCTATATACATTTTTGATATTTGTTGATAATTAATATTCACATCAGCTTGTTCACTAAATTTAAACATGAAAGACTCGGTCTATGAGACCGTACGGAAGCGCACGTGTTAACGATAACGTCAAAATATAACCCGTGGAAGGTTAATGTACCCCAATTTTAATATTTATGAGCAATAAGCTCACGACATTGCTAGGTGTTCTGAGCTTGAAAGTATGTAGTGACGTAACTGAGTATTTTTTTTCTACTTGATTCTTTTAAATGTGATTAAACTCGAGTTAGAGTAATTCTCGTTCGTGCTCCGAGCCATCAAGACATGGAATGCCCTCCTAGCTCATGTGTTTCCTCCTTCATACAATCCGGGGTCTTTTAGACGGGGCGTGAAGCGGCATCTCACCTCATATTTGGATTTCACGGTCGCTTACCATCAGGCGGAGTGAGGTCATCCTGATTGGTTTTTGTATAAAAAAAAATCTGGTTTCCAATGGTTTTGTAAAAATTCTCACATTAGTAAGTAAAGTAAAAATTTATTGTCTACAGACACAGACTAAATATTGAACTGTGTCATAATAGGTACAGTCAACTCCAAAAATATGTATACACTTTAGGACGTTGTCACAATATATAATATAAGAAATTAAACCTCTACTTTCTTATGGGTAAGTATTGTGACAAGGTCCTAAAGTGTATACATATTTTTGGAGTTGACTGTACTTGACACGGCATAAAATTTTAATGCCGAAGCAGTTTTATATTATAATGACTTAAGTTTGGCAACAGTCAATCAAGATCAGTAACAACTGATCGTTTGTCATTCATGCTTTATTATATGATAGATATGAAAAAAAAAATCCTTTCCCTCGAATTGCGATACCCCGATTCATTCGGTAAAACACAGCGCAGGTGCTGAATCATTTTGATCGTGGGGGAACCACGCTTCGGCAAGAATTGGCCGGCTCGACCGCAGTGTTACCTCGGCCTCACAGGCAACCGGCGTGAAGCAGCACTGTGCTGTGTTTCGCTGCGTGAGTGGGGGGGAAGGGGAGCTTAAAGGTTGGCAGCGCACCTGTGACTCCACTGGTATTGCAGGTGATCTATCTGCTCGTCTGCCACTTATTACATATAAAAAATCATGCCGGTTTTTTATGACGCCGTGGTACGTGGTACAATTAAGTTTCTGTAATGCCTTTTAAAGTTGTGTTTTTTTTTGTGCAATAAAGTATATCTATCTATCTATCACTCCAGAGCCAGACTGTCATAAATAAATCATCATCATCAGTTCCTACCTGTCGTAGCATCTTCGCCCAAGGACATCCGGGCGGCAAATTCCTACCATTAGGTGATCCGTTTGCTTGTCAGCCATCTACAACATATAAAGTCACTCAAACAGCTGCAGTCACTTGATATTAATTTACTAATGCTAGGCGTAAACATTGCTGGTATCCGAGAAATAGCTGAAAAATATCACGTGACGTGTACAATAAAGAATGGTATGAAAATAGGGCAATTTTTCACTTAAAATTGGTGATAGGTGAAAATTATGTAAGCATCAAACACCGTTTAATATTAGCGTACAGATTTAAGTCTTCAGTGCCTTTAATTATGATTTATTTTAAGGGACCGAAAGGAATGGCGTGATAAAAGAAGAGGCCTATACTCAGCAGTGGGTGGATGTGGGCTGGTATGATGATGATGGTGATGAATTATGATTTTGCAGTGTTAGCATTTTGGGGTTGAATCTTGTAAATTAGTTTTGGATCAGTAATTGACGTAAAATAAAAATATTTATTACAGTACACACATAATATTACGCTAACCTATTACAATGAAAGTCTATTAAAGATTTAGGATTCCCTGTGTCGTGGAGACCAGTGTCTTCCCATTTTTGTTTTTTCTTTATCGAATAAATAGTTTGATGCGTGCATGTGTCTGTGTGTCTGTGTGTCTGTGTGTCTGTATGCGTGTGCGTGTGCGTGTGCGTGTGCGTGTGCGTGTGCGTGTGCGTGTCTGTGTGTCTGTGTGTCTGTGTGTCTGTGTGCGTGTGCGTGTGCGTGTGCGTGTGCGTGTGCGTGTGCGTGTACGTGTGCGTGTGCGTGTGCGTGTGCGTGTGCGTGTGCGTGTGCGTGTGCGTGTGCGTGTGCGTGTGCGTGTGCGTGTGCGTGTGCGTGTGCGTGTGCGTGTGCGTGTGCGTGTGCGTGTGCGTGTGCGTGTGAGTTGCGTGTGCGTGTTCTTTACAGAAGAAAACGAAAACTAAAAGCGCTTGCACGAAATATTTGAAGTTTGATTTAAGTAGCACGATTTTCAGTCAGATAAGGCATGTCGCCTTGCTGGTCTAGTGGTTTAAGTACCGGACCACGATCTCAGGGTTCTAGGTTCGATTCCCGGGTTGAGCAAAAATATCTTTCGAATTTTTCGAACATTGCTACATTGCATTAGCATTAGGCAAGCGTGGTGATTAAGCCTAATCCATCATAGTAGCGATAACTTGATTTCTATGATGGAGGCCTTTGCCCTGTAGGGGGACAGTATATAGGCTGATACTACTACCACTAAGGCATAAGTCGAAGTTAATTTATTAAGTACCGTCGATTTAGAGATTTTAAAGTGAGTAACGAGAATCACAAATAGATTTCCTAAATTACATAGCTACTATAACTTTCAGGGCCATACAGGGCGTCCCACAACATGAAGGTAAAGTACCTTAAATCCTTATAATAGCATTGTTTACTTAAAAGAAACTTCGCTTAATTTTTTAAAAGAAAAAAAACTGCATATTAAGTTTTTTTGGACACAAACCGGGAAATGTAACCAATGTTTTCGAATGAGTGTTCATTGTTGAATTATTTATTGTGATGATCAATAAAATGTTTCTTTCTTTCAAAATCAATAAAAATATAACTTTTTTTATTCCGCAAATCAATACAATCATTACTAACGATAAAAAAATTCTAAAAAACTAAGGTTTTACACTCGTCTGTCGTGAAAAATATCCTTAGTAGTTATCAAAGATGCAACTTCTTCATCTTGAAAAAAATATATATATGGAAAATGATTATTTCATTTTCACCAATCAATACATTTACTAAAGAATTATTGAGTCTTGCACTCGTCTTTCATTTAAATATCCACAATACTCAAAGTAGTTGTATGCTATATATTCGGTACTAAGGCTATCTCTTTCACGCCAATCGATCGTAAGACCTAAGGTTTCTTAGAAAAATTTTATCTGTGTCGATTGGAAAAAACAAAAGTATTTTTTTTCGATTCGATTCCCGTGCAATACATGCACTATAATAAAAAAAAAAAAATCATGTTTAAATAAAGAGATTTAATGATCGATGTTTCATAAAGCGATTTAGAAGTAAAAAATGCTAACTTAAGGATTGAAGGTAGTTTCTCTTCAAATCCCATAGTCGTGGGGTGCCCTGTATACTTCATGACATCCTCATTGATAGGCAACAAATAGGTAAGCATTCTTCCGGTCATGACTGTGCCGAGACGCGGACACTCACGGCTGGACTAGTCCACCGGTTCAAAGTCGCTCAAAGAGCTATGGAAAGGGCTATGCTCGAAGTATCTCTGAAGGACCGCATCAGAAATGATGTAATCCGACAGAGAACCAGAGTCACCGACATAGCCCACCGAATTAGCAAACTGAAGTGGCAGTGGGCTTGTCATATTAGCCGCAGAACTGACAGCCGTTGGAGCCGTAAAGTCCTTGAGTGGAGACCGCGACTCGGTAAGTGTAGTGTAGGACGCCCTGCGACAAGATGGGATGATGACATTCGAAGGCTGGCTGGTGTGGGCTGGATGAGATAAGCCGAAAATCGGGAGCAGTGGCGTGCATTGGCGGAGATCTATGTCCAGCAGTGGACGAGTGTGGGTTGCTGATGATGATGATGAAATAGGTAAGCAAAGTTACTTGTTTTTACGTGAGTAAAATTAAATTTCAAAATATATTGTTCTGAGCTAATTAGAATAAAAAAATTAATCAATTTATCTGACAAATGATGATAGTTGCTTAATAAATCTAAATTTTTAATCTTATTTGAGTAAGATTGATTGTAAAAATTCAAAGAGGATTTTAGTATTACCGTTAACATAATAAATATATAAATTAAAGGCATTATTATTATATTATACTATAAAATGTTGAACTCCTTTTTTAAAATTAAAATCAATTTAAATCTAACAGGACAGCGAAACACAAAATTTAAAAATAGAATAGCCACCCAACCGCACGTGGAAGACGAGAGTACAAATCCCGCCTGATCACACAATGAAATTTTAGTGCTATTTTACTTAAGAATAAATTGAAATAAAAATGGTAAATAAAAAGATTGTATTTAAATAATTATATAATAGCATTTTTGATTAGATTTTTTCCTGACCAATCAAGAAATCTTTCTTTGTTTTAGTCTATAACATTGTTATCAAGAACTTCATTAAGTAATAACAAAACAACAACAAATCCCAATCTTAAAGGAATCAGGAATAAAACAAGATATTGAAGCAACTTTAAGGCGCCGTAAAATAAAAAGTGAATTGCCTTTTTAGGGTTCCGTAGCCAAAATGGCAAAAACGGAACCCTTATAGTTTCGTCATGTCCGTCTGTCCGTCTGTCCGTCTGTCCGTCTGTCACAGCCGATTTACTCGGAAACTATAAGTACTACAGTGATGAAATTTGATGGGAATATGTGTTGTATGAACCGCTACAAAAATATGACACTAAATAGTAAAAAAAAGAATTGGGGGTGGGGCCCCCCATACATGTAACTGAGGGATGAAATTTTTTTTTTCGATGTACATACCCGTGTGGGGTATCAATGGAAAGGTCTTTTAAAATGATATAAAGTTTTCTAAAAAACATTTTTCTTAAAGTGAACGGTTTTTGAGATATCAGCTCTCAAAGTCGTAAAAAGTATGTCCCCCCCCCCTCTATTTTTATAACTACGGGGTATAAAATTCTAAAAAAAATAGAGGTGATGCATGCTAATTAACTCTTTCAACGATTTTTGGTTTGATTAAAGTATCTCTTATAGTTTTTGAGATAGGTTGATTTAACTGTAATTTTGGACTTTGCTGCTACGGAACCCTTTGTGCGCGAGCCCGACTCGCACTTGGCCGGTTTTTTTATTTTTACACGGAGAATGGGTTTTACGGGTATTTAAGGGGGTAATACCTACCTGTGTTTATTTAAATATAACGTGTGTAACGGTTGAGTGTTTCTTTGTTGTTGTCAGGTGATATTACTTATGCAATGGAAAAGACATGTATGAGTGCGACGATTTGTACAACCTTGCCAAGGAATTATGACGGTCAGAGCTCGGGCTCCGGACCATGCGAGAAAATGGTGACATTGGTGATCCCGACGACATGCTATGTTAAACTGGACATGGTTTTATGGACTTTAATGGCGCATTTGGTAGTGACCCCTACTTCATAAGCCAAATCCTACTAATATTACAAACACATTGTTTTTGACGTAATATAATATTCCCGTAACAGGCAAACGCTGGCAATAAATAGGGAGCAGTGGAGGCTATTAGGGGAGGCCTTTGCCCAGCAGTGGGGCCATTTGAGCTAAAAAACATGTTTGTGAGTGATATTTATTTTTTCGCTTTCACTACAAAATTACTTTTTGAGAAAAAAAAAGGCTTTTATGTATCAAGACAAGAATTAGTACGATATTTATTATGTGATACAACATTGTGTACTCACATATTTGGTTCGACGTTTCGGCTACGTTACAGCAGCCCGCTCGTGACATTATAGTTATAATGCACTGCAAAAAACTAAGAAACTAAAGAAAGGATTTGATGAAACTTCACAATAATTTAGCTTACATTTTTTCAAAATCTAGAGGCGACAAACGAGCAATCGGGTCTCCTGATGGAAAATAACCAACGCCCCCATGAACTTAAATTACATTATCAAAATAACACTGGCTGGGGTTTAAAGGTTGGCAGCGCACTTGTGTCTTCACTGATGTAGTGGGTGTCCAATGGGCGGCGGCTATCGCTTACCAATCAGGTGATCCGTCTGCTCAGTGCTCGTCTGCCAACTATAATATAAAACAGAGAGATCGGGCGCAGGGCCAACGGCTTAAAGTGCTTTCTGAGGCACGTGGGTACAAGACCGCCAACTTCCAGACTCCGGGCTGACATTAAGAATTTCTAACCGAAAACTTAGGTACAATTTTTTGGCCCGACCCGGGGATCGAACCCGGGGCCTTTTGCACAGCCGTCGCTTTAAAGTGCGATCCACTAACCACTGCGCCACCGAGGCAGTCATAGTATAAATGGTAGAAAAGCGAAGCTACATCGCTAAGCAGTGCCAAAGAGTCGAAACCGATTGTAAATATGTCTACAATCAGCCGGGCGGTGGGGAAAAAACATCGTGAAGAAACCTGCTCGTTTCAGATAGTTTCTAAAACGTGTAACCATGATTCAGTAGGATCGGTACCCCTGTTAAAAGATTGCGAAGGTCAGACGGCAGTCATCGTCATCGTCAGCCCATTTCAGTCCCCACTGCTGGGGCACGGGCCTCCCTCAATCACATGAGGAGTAATTGCCATACTCACCACGCTTGGCAGACGGGTTGGCGAGGGTTTTGATATAAATGCAGAGTTTTCCTTCTCTGGGTGCTGATGATCATGCCAGCAGCTTTACCTTAGTCGCCTTTTACGACACCTCGGCAAGAGTTAGTATGGCCTATTCTACTCTGCCGGGGACCACACGGCAGTCGCTTCATTGTATTTACTAGAGTCTTCAAATCCTGAGTCATGGTCCAAGTGTAACCTGGGCTCCAGAGCGATAGCTTTGGACACAAATGAGAATTACTCGCTAAGATGAAGAAGAGAACCAAAAAAAAATTAACAAAATATATATCATATAATGCGTACAGTTACGATACACATTAGAAAACGATTTTTTTATCAGCCTATAAACTGACCCACTGCAGGGCAAAGGCCACCATCAGAGAAATCAAGTTATCGCTACTATCATGGAATTAGGCTTAATCACCACACTTGCCAAATGCAGATTGGTGATTACAAACCCGAGCGATGTCCGAAAAATTCAAAACATACTTTTCGCTCGACCCGGGAATCGAACCCAGAACCGTGAGATCACGGCCCGGTACTTAAACCACTAGACCAACAGGAACCACAACAGGGACTATTAAAAACGATTAGAGTAAAGGATTTATTCGATTTCAGACTCTTATAATAGATACGTCAGCATCAAAAGTAGCTTAACACTTTAGTACCATGTTGAAGTAACATTTTTACGTAACCCTTAGAAACTGACTATAATAGGCAGAACAGTAACTTTGACATGGTACTGCCACTGCCACTGCCAGATGCCACAATAGATCATCTATAGTCGCAGTGGCTATGAGACGCAGGGCTCACCCCATTTCTATCAAATAATTACTAAAGTGTTAAGCTTTTGAATGTGGGAGAGCCACGCATAGGCATAAATGGGCCGGCCGGCCGGAGTGATACCACTGCCTCACAGAAGACCGGCGTGAAGCAACGCCTGCGCTGTGTTTCGCCGTGTGAATGAGGTTACCGGAGGCCCAATGGGGGGAAGGGGAAAAGGTTGGCAGCGCACTTGTGACTCCACTGGTGTTGCGGGTGTCCATGGGCGGCGGAATTGCTTACCATCAGGTGAACCGTCTGCTCGTCTGCCACCTCTCATATAAAAAAAAGCTACTTTTGATGCTGACCGTACCGAATTCTATGATGACGTTGGTATCGGAAGTCTAAATTCAATTTAAATGATTAAAATGCTCTTTTATTCTCAGAATAGAAGCGATAAAAGCAAAGGTAAAGTGCCTAGCTCGGAGTGAAATCGATATTCCGAATCAGCAAATGGACTGAAAACAAACTCTGTCCAGTTTGAAAGAAGTGACTGGAGTAATTTATTCCGAAGTTGTAGTGGGCTTTGGATAAAGAAAAGGGAATATATAATGTACTTTGCTGCCCTGTCGTGTATTTAAAAAAATGGAAATTAGCACTGCGATGCGTGGTCAGAGTTTATAATATGGCGCGATGGCGTGGCGCTGAAAACGGCTATATCAAACAACCTTGATTGGACTGTATGTTTAGAAATTGGTGAGTTGGATAACCCATCATTTCATCATCATCATCATCAGCCCATTTAAGTCCCTACTGCTGGGGCACGGGCCTCCCTCAATCACATGAGGGGTAATTGCCATACTCACCACGCTTGGCAGACGGGTTGGAGAACGTTTTGAAATAAATTCAGAGTTTTCCTTCTCTGGGTGCTGATGATCATGCCAGCAGCTTTACCTTAGTCGCTTTTTACGACACCTCGGTAAGAGTAAAGGTGGCCTATTCTACTCTGCCAGGACCACACGGCCTAACGTTTATCTACTCGTATCTAATTTAAATGAGTGTGTGCCTAAAATAAAAATGTGTATTTAGTAACCCTAAAGTGCCTCCAAACTTGCAGGCTCTGGGCTGACACAGAATATTCCTTTATATTTATTTTATCGAAATCTCCGATACTAATTTCGGGTCGACCCACGGAGATTGAACACGAATCCCAATAGCAAACAAAGCTTATTAATATGACAAGGGTTATTGTTTACTTTGAAAAAAATATCTTATTTCCTATTGGACAAACTTTGATGTCATCCAAGTCA
>JADPWL010003198.1:0-30415 GCA_019059595.1 Marasmia exigua | reverse complement strand
ATAAACATAAATGATATACAAGCTCTATAGCAAACGGAAAACGAAGCTCTATAGTTAACACCAAAGGTAACTTTCTTTATGAGTAGTTATGTAGTATAACGAAGCCCCTGCAGGCTGCGTTACATTTCTCCCACGACCCCAGAAAAATTTTCGACTCAGAGAAAATTTTGATTATAAGGTTAAGAGAATACTATCCTTACTATCAGTCTAACCAGTCAACCTTCACTTAAACATACCATTCCACAATCCAAAAACAATTCAAATCCAGACACTCTAACAATCACTCTAACATACGAACCAATCATAAAGAGGAGTAGGGTTCACTATCAATGACGCAAACTCCATAGGAAGTACCCTATAAGAATGACTTTAGGCTTATTTAGGGAGTTGTCAGCCGCTCCGTTTCTTAAAACCCATTAGTGTCGATGACCATAGCCGACAATCCAGTCTCTCTCAGGTATTCCCTATCAAAGGACACAAATTTTAAAGGTTGAATTTACCTTTAAAAGAAACGCCTCTGTAGTCAAAGAAGCGCTAAGTAGTAAGTAGATAAGGCAAAAGAGAGCCCTAAAGTTTAGAATTAAAAGGTCAAGAAGCGCCTTTTAAAAGAAAACGTTAAGCAAGAAAGTAGGTACTATAAGAGAGAATCCTATAAGTAAAGAGAGACGAGATTAGTCGCTAAGTATATATAAAAAATATCAGACTGAAGTAGCCAAAAATCAGTCCAATGTGTGTGCAAATAAATACATATAATACTAGTAAAGTCAAACAGTAAGGTAGTCATTTCTTAAAGTCTTTTACATGCCATTTACCGCGGCAACCGTTGCAGTCCTCAAGAATGTATACAAGAGGTGACAATTTCTCAACGACTTTGCATTTAACATATTTAGGTGCTAATTTTGCGCTAAAATATGCACCAGCATTGCTTAAAGAGTAGTCCTTACGCCACACTATATCTCCAACATTGAATTCTTTAAAAGAGTGCCTTAAATTGTAACGGTTAGAATTCTTTACATGAGATATGTGCAGTGCAACCTGAACTCTATCAAAATTGACGATAGAAGGCCAATATTCTAGCATATAAATCACGAGGTAAAAAGGTAATTTCTTCTAAGTCGTAACCCTGGGAATAAATAGAACCACAAGTAATGAGTTCACGACCAAATACTAAAAATGCAGGAGTAAATCCAGTTACTTCATTTACAGAGTTATTCATTGCAAACTGAATCTTAGATAGGTGAAGGTCCCAAGACCTATGGTCTTCACCGACCAGTGAAGCTAGTGCGGTAATAATTGTTTTATTGTAGCGTTCTGTAGTATTGACCTGAGGACAATAGTGAGGAGTGTAAGATATATGCGGAATTCTATAACGTCCAAGGAAATTATGGAATTCATGCGATTGAAATTGTGGACCGTTATCCATAATAATTGTTTGAGGTACTCCATGAACTAAGAACACGGAATTCTCTAAGTAATGTATAATACTAGTAGTTATAGCTCGTTTCAAAGGAAAAATAAGTGTATATTTGGTGAATAGACAATTTACAACGAGAATGTACTGGTTACGTCGCCTAGTCATTGGCAATGGACCTATTAAGTCCAAAGAAATGCATTGAAAAGGTCTAGAACAAATTTTGGGTTTTCCCATAGGACCGTAAGGCGAGTGGTTAGAGTGTTTATAAACCAAACAAGTTTCGCAATTGGAAATAAATTTAGCTATATCTTTAAACATGCCAGACCAGTAATATAACAATGATATTTTTTTGTATGTTTTAAATACGCCCAAATGCGGATCTGTAGCGGAACCATGAGCATTTCTTATCAAAGATTCTCTTTCAGAAGGGATAGGGACTTCTTTCCAGATGAAATCGTCTGTTAAAGAATAAGGAGTATTAGTGCAACGAAATAGTTTTAAACAATTACGAAAGATTTTATTATAGCGCTCTAAGTCTAAAGACGTGGCTTCATTCGAAGATAGAGGAGCGATAATATGACTGTCCTCGCTTTTAGAACGAGAAAGTAGATCAGGGACAATATTATCCTTTCCTCTTTTATGTTTCAGCGTGAAATTAAAGCAAGAAAGGCGAAGTGACCAACGAGCGAGTCTACCAGAAGGATTTGTTAAATTCAAAAACCACTTTAATGCGGCATGATCAGTGTATACAGTAAACGGTTTGCCATTGTCAAGATAGCACCGCCAATGTTCTAAGGCAATGATAACAGCTAGAGTTTCTCTTTCAGTAGTAGAGTAGTTTCTTTCATTTTTGTTAAGTGATTTGCTCATGTAGGCTATAACAACTTCTTTGTCGTTAACCGTTTGAGTAAGCATGGCTCCAATGCCAGTGTTAGATGCATCACAATGCACAGAAAACGGTTGATCAAAATCAGGGCAAGCAAGAATTGGGGTAGTTACAAGATATTCTTTTAGTTTCAGAAAGGAAGAGTTAGCCTCAGAACTCCAAGAAAATTTCGGAGAAGTTTTAGCAGATGATGTTAATTTATTAAGAGGTGCAGCTATAGTACTGAAATTAGGAATGAACCTACGAAACCAACTACACGTACCCAGAAATTTACGCACTTCTTTGCGTGAAGTAGGTACAGGAAAGTCCATAATAGCTTGAATTTTGCTAGGATCAGCTCGTAAACCATTATCGTCAACAACATATCCAAGGTACTTTAATTCTTTCTTAAAAAAATGACTTTTTTCAAAGTTAATGGTAAGTTTAGCGTAAGTTAATTTTTCAAGCACTTTAATTAGAAGTCCTATGTGTTCTTGGAACGAGGAGCCTATGATAATAATGTCATCAAGATAACAGAACACTTTGTTGTCAAATTCAGGAGTGAATAAGATATCCATTAACCTCTGCTGTGTAGCAGGTGCATTAGTTAAACCAAAGGGCATAACAGTGAATCTGTACATTCCTCTACCGGGGACATAAAAGGCGGTCTTATCCCGATCGTCCACATGTAAAGGAATCTCCCAGAAAGCTTTAGCGATATCGATACTCGATAAAAATTTAGCGTTTTTGAGATGGTCAAGTATTTCATTGATAAAAGGAAGACTATAGGCATCCCTACGAGTAACTGAGTTGAGTTTTCTACTATCGACACAAAATCGCCATTCGCCATTCTTTTTAGGCGTAATAAGAACCGGAGACAACCAAGGGCTTTCACATTTCTCAATGACCTTCCACTCAATCATTTTATCCACCTCAGCAATTAGAGCTTTTTGTTTCTCGGGAGAGAGTCTATAACAACGTTGTTTAATAGGCAGCGTATCTCCAGTATCGATACGATGGCTAACCAGATCAGTACGACCAAGTTCACCCTTAGCTTCAAAGGAAATTTGCTTAAAACGCGAAATAATATCATCAGCGATAACCTTTTCTTCAGAAGTAAGATTTTCGTAAGGTAGGATTTGTTTCTCCAAGGAGTTGTTAAAGTGGGATGGTTTATTAAGAGAAAAGGCACACGATAAAAGTTTGGGAACCAAATTAAATTCCCTCCAAAAGTCAACACCAAGTATCAAAGACGGGCATATTTCAGGAATAACATATGTTTTAATAAGTCTAGTTTGGTCGTTAAAGGTAAAAGGAAGAATAAAAAATCCTAAAGATTTAACACGATGCTTACTAGCAGTGCTAACCGTAATATAATCAGACTTGGATAACGAAAAGCCCAGTTCCAAAATTTTAAAGTGCGAGTTATTACCTAAAATAGTCATTGAACTACCGCTATCTAGTAACGCCGTAAACTCAACATTTGAAATAGAAACGTTAATAAAAGGACGGTTAAAATCTCTTTCGTTGTCGTAATAAACCGAAGAAGTTCCATAACTTGCGAAAAAGTTCTTAATTATTTTTAACCAATTATGCCAGTCATCAACATCAAAATTTTCTTTTCGTTTATCCAAGTCATATGTTAGTTTTTTGAGTTAGAAGATGAAGAAGGTTGAGGCTTGTCAGCTTTACATTTCGGGCAATCCGAAGCTCTAAAGTCTTTCAAACCACATTTAAAACAGACTAAGAATCTTGGTTTAGTGCAAGAATTCAAAGAATGACCATTTATTCGACATCGAACGCAAAACAAATGCGCCTGAAACTTGGGAGCATTTTCAGATATCGCATGTGCAGAATTTTTATTCTGCGAAGAAAAGTTCGTACGAAAAGGCTTAAAGTTATTAGATTTATGAGAATCATAATTAGGAGTGAAAGAATGTTTAGAGTGAAAAGTATGTGTAACATTAGGTTTAGTGTTCGGTAAAAGTGTAGAATCGTGTTTAGGTTTATAGGATAATTCAGGAATAAGAGTATTCATTTCAGGTTCTTTAAAATTATTGTCGCGGTCAATACAGCGCTCAAATTGTTGACATACAGAAATTAAAGAGTCAATAGAATCAACTTTATTAAGAGCAACAAAAGAAGTATAACAAGGACGGATGTTACGTAGAAGTATTTGCAGTTTCTCCTGCTCAGGCAATTTCTCGCTTAGTCTCGAAAACATTTCAAACATTTTCGGAATATAAACCATAATAGACTCAGATTTACCCTGAGTACGAGATTTTATTGCCTGCAGTAGTTTATGGTCATAATCAGAATGGCCAAAGTCCTTAATTAACAACTCGGAAACGCGATCCCAAGTTAACGAAGGGTCACGACTTAGTTGGAATTTAAGCCAATAAGAAGCATCGTCCTCAAAAATGTTGAAGGCCGAGCTTATAAGTATTTGCTTATCAAGTTTGTTCGTAAGTAAAAATTCATCAATTTTCGATAGAAAAGCTCTAGGACAAGTTGTCCCATCAAAAGTAATTTTTTTTAGCTCATTTAGATAATTTGGTAAGAGAAAATTATGAAAAGGTGGCATACAGTTAGGTTGAGAAATCGGCAAAGGTGAGTCCAAAGAGGTTTGTACCTGTGAAGTCTCAGCTGGTTTTGAAAAAGCGTCAAAACGTTCAGTCAAAAGAGTAAACTTCTTTTTTAAGTCGTCATAGAGTTCTATAAGGTTTGAGTCGCTGTCACTTACATCAGTGTCAATTCTGTCAAGTCGATAAAATAAGTGATTTATATAAGTTTCAATTTTCTTAAATAATTTCAGATTACCCGATTCGTATCGGTCCAACATCGAAGATAAATATAAGATTGTAGAAGAAGCTTGTGACAAATCGTCACTCAGAGGAACGGGAGAATCAATAATGTCCTCCGTAGGAAAATTACGAAGCAATAAAACAATTTGTTTTCTAAGCGATACAAGATTATCCGCAGGAGTTTCGTTCCTAATTATAAGTTCGTATTCAAGTTCCGCCTTATTAAGTAAATTAAAGTTTATAAGACGAGCCATTTCTAAGATATTTGTAATTTTAAAGCAATAAAATATTTACAATAGTTTTTATTTTATTTACTTTATTTTAGTGAGAAAAATAGAGGAAGAATAGGGAAAGAAATATCTAAGAAGTAAGAGACGTCTAATAGGGAGCCAAAAGGTATGTTATATACAGAAACTTGTGCAAGTTTATTTTAGAATTTTGAGAACAGGGAGGGATTCTATAGAGTTGGGCGCCAAACTGTCACGTAACGGAGGGTTACGGAGCTAAAAGGTAGGGGGAAGAAGAAAAGATAAGAATAGAGGGAAGAGGGCTATAATTATAAGAGGTATGTACAATGATGGCTCGTCCAAAAATCTTAAATCTAACTTAAAACTAACTTAAAACTAGCTATTTACACCGGTACACTACACTAAATATATATACAAGGTAAAAGTTCAAAATGGGCAACCGTGGTAGGGCGGTAACACAGGGTGAGCGCAGGCAGCGCGCCGGTAGGATCCAGCGACGCAAGAGGCGGGCGGTAGGGCTCCGCCGAGCGCAGGAGGCAGCAAATGGGGCGCGCGACGCAGATACGCGCACGCCGCAAGCCGGCCGCGGGTAGGCGCGACGCGGATACGCGCACGAATGAAGGTAGACGCGCGTAGGTGCAGGGAGGCAACACCCTTCGTGCCCCGACACCGTTACTCTACGGGTAAACGTATACTGGCACTGTTATAGCTTGAGGTTCTGAGCTTCTTCAGAGCTGGTGGTAGACTGGTGGTCCTGCCCATGTGCGTCCTTTTATATTGCCCCTGCGCATTCTATTCTACAACATTTAAATTTTAAAATTCATACAATATAGAATATTCTCGAAACATAGCTAAACTCCATAGTTAAATTTGAATAGACAATTCGATAGAAAAATAAAAACAGTTAGACAACGTCAGCTGTCGGACAATGTCAGATAGACAATCTAAATATTTACAACAATAACTTTAAATTTATTTACAGATAAAAATGTACAAGGAACATTAAAATAACACATATAAGAGTAATGCTAATACAAGACATAAACATAAAATGATATACAAGCTCTATAGCAAACGGAAAACGAAGCTCTATAGTTAACACCAAAGGTAACTTTCTTTATGAGTAGTTATGTAGTATAACGAAGCCCCTGCAGGCTGCGTTACACTGTAAAGTTTCATTAAAATCCGTTTAGTAGTTTTTGCGTGAAAGAGGAACAAACATCCATACATCCATCCAAACAAACTTTCGCCTTTATAATATTAGTAAGGAAGTAAGGATACTAAAACCCGACTTCTTATTCTTACTTGCTGCTTGAGGTTTCGTCTACATTACTTTTGCCGTGGTAACAAGCAAACTGCGTTGTCGTGTGGAATCTCTTTTTATTTTTACACTATTAGGTCACTACTCTCAAGACAGTGACGTAAGCCCGATCGCAACGCAATATGTGTCGGCGCTGAAGAGGGTCCGCCAAGCACCTGTCACAGAGGCTTCATACCTAAAAGCACCCGAGCTACCTTAATCTATACTATTGATATTAAACTGTTTCTTAACATATAACATACTGGGCTAATTCATAAATGCTCAAAAACCATTGTTGGTTTTGTTTTTAACCCCCGACGCAAAAACGACGGGGTGTTATAAGTTTGACGTGTCTGTGTGTGTGTGTGTCTGTGTGTCTTTCTATCGCATCGTAGCTCCCGAACAAATAAAGTGATTTTGATTTTGTTTTTTTGTTTGAAAGATGAATAAGGAAAGAGTGTTCTTAGCTATGTTGGATAAAAATCGATCCAAGATGGCCGCCGTCACAAAGATTTGGATTTTATATTTTAACTCAACTCCCACAATATGGGTATCATATAAAAGGGCTTGAGTAGCGGAATATATTAATTGTGAAAATTTTCAAATCCAAGGTGGCCGCCGTCAGAAAATGACGAATAACCTATTTGTTGTTCCAACTGCCTCAATATAGGTATCACATGAAAGAGCTTTAGTTGTGTCGGGGGTTTTTTAAATTTTCAATTTAATTATATTTTTGTACTCGGTTTCGGTCGCATGTGTATGAATAACCCGTTGACAACCCGTTTGGATCAGTGGTAGTGAACGCTGCCTCTGGTGCAAGGGTTGCGGGTTCGATCCCCGCACAGTACAAACATTTGTGTGTTTGTATTGGTCTGGGTATTATCTATGTATTGTAAGTATGTATTAACAAAAGGAAAGTGTTATATGTATATATTTGTTATTCCGCTGTTAATTCTGTTATCCGTAACACAGGTGCTTGAACTACCTATCTCGGAGTCAGGTCCTGGTATGTGAAGCTGTGAAATATTTATTAAAAAAAAACTTTGTTAACTAAAACAGTTGTAAAAAGCAGTTGACAATTCGACTCTAAACATTGTATGAAATAATGAACCCAAAGCTAAACTTTTTAAGGATTCCACACAAATGTGGTAGTGAAACCTATTCGTTTCCAGTTGAACTTAGGCCACGTTTTGGCATGAATGGGCCGGCTCAACCGGAGTGATACCACGGCCTCACAGAAAGCCGGCGTGAAGCAGCACTGTGCTGTGTTTCGCTACGTGAGTGAGGGTACCGGCGGCCCAATCCAGGGAAAGAGGGGTTTTTAAACCCCTCTTTCCCTGGACCTTTAGGTCGGCAGCGCACTTGTGACTACATTGGTGTCCATGGGTGACGGCAATCGCTTACCATCAGGTGATCCGTTTGCTCAACTACCACCTATCACATAAAAAAACTCTTTAAATTATAAAAGAAGACTTACGGCCGCACTCAGAGACGTCATTTAAGGTGACGGGTAGGGCACACTAGCGACGCCAATCGATTTTAATTTTTAGCTACTAAACCGAATCTATTTTAAACAATTTCGGGTTTACAACCTCTCGGCAAACACCTATACGTACTATTTATTTTATACTTATAGTTAACTGTTTGGTATGCTTTTGCACTCGAATTTTGGATTACAGCCAAAAGTAGCCGCTTTTGGCGGTTATTCAAATTTCGAGTACAAAAGCAGACCCAAAAGTTAAGTGTAAGTGTTAAATAAATAAGTGTTTGCCGAGAGGCTGTAACCCTGAAACTGTTCAAAATATATCCGGTTTAGTAGCTAAAAATTAAAATCGATTGGCGTCACTAGTGTGCCCTAACCGTCACCTTAAGCGAATGTTCATTAACTTTAGTATATATAATAAATATAAATATTTCACAACATCACATACATTGATCTGACTCCGAGATAGGTAGCTCAAGCACCTGTGTTAGGGATATCAGAATCAACAGTGGGATTACAAATATATACATATAATACTTTTCTTTTGTAAATACCTACTTATAATACATAGCAAACACCCGTATCGGTAGTCTTTATGCGTATCAAAACAACTTTAGTAGCTAAGGCTTAAGTAGCTAACTAAGTTAATCTACGACTCTGAGTGCGGCAGTAAGGTTTTAAGTGACTAGGAATGCACCCACAGCCCAAACTACTGACCCTAGAAACTTGAAATTTGGGAAGGGGGTTCCTTTAATAGTGAAAGTGAGCACTAAGAAGGGATTTTTGAAAATTCAAGACAACCTTAAGGGGGTGGTAATAGGTGAGTTAAAAGTTTGTATGTAAAGTCCACCTTTTTGATATTAGAAGTGTGAAAATTTGTATTCAGACTAATAATTTAAAATAAAAAGTAAACTATTTAACGTTTTTTGTAAATCACCTTTACAGGGGGTAAAATCACGCGGGGGGGGGGGGGGGGGGTCGCTCAGCGGGCTATGGAACAAGCAATGCTCGGCGTCTCTCTCCGAGATCGAATCCGAAATGAGGTGATCCGGCAGAGAACCAAAGTCATCGACATTGCTCACCGGATTAGCAAGCTTAAGTGGCAGTGGGCTGGCCATATTAGCCGCAGAACCGACAACCGATGGGTAAACGAGTTCTAGAGTGGAGACCGCGTCTTGGCAAACGTAATGTAGGGCGCCCTCTGGCTAGGTGGGGGGACGATCTGCGAAGGATGGCTGGCAAGAGCTGGATGCGAGAAGCTGTGGATAGATCACAGTGGCGAACAATTAGTGAGGCCTACGTCCAGCAGTGGACTGCGATAGGCTGATGATGAGGGGGTAAAATAGGGGATGAAATGCAGTATGAGGAATTTAATAGTTAAAAGTTAGAATCTTAAAATTGATATTTGAGCACCGGTTTCAAATAAAAAAGTGACTTTTGAACTTTCAACCCCTAAGGGTAGGGTAGTTGCGCGGGTTTGAAGTTTGCATGATGACTTTTGTAATAAAGACTAAAACTGCGTGAGTAACGCAGCGGGCGAAGTCTAATATTAATCATAAGATTTTAATGATAGTGATAATCAGAGTTGAGTAAACACTAATAAAATATTAACTATGTTTCGATATTCTGAATTCAAATTGAATTACACTGAATCGAAACTTATCAGTGAGTTTTCAGTATTTAACTTCAATACAGTTTCGCGTCAATAAATACTTGTAACTCAGTTGACATTTTGTGAAATTAAATTAAACTGGTGAAATCTATTCGCTGAATCAAAAAGAAGTTATTCAATGTCTATTGAAGTTCATAGGTCAATAAGTTCAGTTATATGTATTCTTTAATGAGCCCGTGGCTAGGGGTGTTTAGATTACTGCCAAGGTATTCCCAACCAGTAGTAAGAGCCTATTAAACGAGCCTTCAGGAGAACATGAACATACCCTAGGGACTGACTTGCTCAGCATACGATTCCGCGAGCGACGGCGTTGCTGGGTGTCCTGGTAAGGTATACACTAGAGAAGGGCGCGATCAGCGGTACAGTCCAGTCCCGGATAGCTGTAAGGTTCCCGACCGTGATGTTACTGAGATGGGCATCTCAGGGGTTTTGGTTAGGGTTAAAGTCCCACACACCATTTTGTTCCCTACAGTCGCCTGCAATGAAATGTAAACATTTCGACTCTTATATCGGCTTAATAGGGTTCATTTTGAATGGGGTTGTATTCTTATTAGTGCACGTGATTGTACATGTGACTAGGTGTTTTTTTTATGTGATAGGTGGCAAACGAGCAGACGGATTACCTGATGGTAAGCGATTGCTGCCGCCCATGGACACTCGCGACACTAAATAATGGCTATAGTGATTTCCCGTGGAAAAAAAGTATTATTAATAAAAAAAAAATCATTAATAGTCGAGTTCTCAACATTGTATGGGAAGGTATTTTTTTAATTAATGAATAGCCACGCTTGCCTAATGCGGATTGGTCATCATAAACTCGAGCTATGTTCGAAAAATTATAAAGATACTTTTGCTCGACCCGGGAATCGAACCCCGTACCTCGAGATCATGGCCCGGTACTTAAGCCACTAGACCAACTGGGCGTTGTTGAATAGTCACTATACTACATGCAAAATCTCGCGGCAGACAGAACAGTGCAGGGCCTTTAGCAGAGTCTGTTATGGGGCTTGGGCCCCGAACCGAACCCAGGCCAAACCATGGGGTTTGCTGTCGGTTTGTGTTTCGCCGAGTGAGTGATGGTACTGAAGGCCAAAAGGGGAAGGGAAGTTTAGCAGTTGGCTTTACAGGTATCCAAGAGTATTTTATTCATAAATTATGAATGAATTTTACATAGCCTGCCACGAGACATTGTCTCGAGGATATCAGTTCATCATCAGCAACCCACACTCGTCCACTGCTGGACATAGGTCTCCCCTAATGCACGCCACTGCTCCCGATTTTCGGCCACTCTCATCCAGCCCACACCAGCCAGCTTTCGAATGTCATCATCCCATCTTGTCGCAGGTCGTTCTACACTTCGCTTACCGAGTCGCGGTCTCCACTCAAGAACTTTACGGCTCCAACGGCTGTCAGTTCTGCGGCTAATATGACCAGCCCACTGCCACTTCAGTTTGCTGATTCGGTGGGCTATGTCGATATCAATTACTTTCCTTTAAACCTACTGTGCATTTTGAACACTTGACTATCATAGATCACTCATTTCTTATGTGATAGGTGACAGACGAGCAGACGTATCACCTGATGGTAACCTCTTGCCGCCGCCCATAGGCACCCACGACTCCAGTGAAGTCAAAAGTACGCTGCCCCCCTTTCCCCTGAATTGGGCCTCCGGTACCCTCAATTACGTAAAGAAACACAGCACAGTGCTACTGCTGCGTGGTATTACTCCGGTCGAGCCGGCTCATTCAGGCCGAAGCAGTGGCTCACCCACGGTTATTGATGAATAAAATAAGTCTGCCGCGAGTTTTTGCGTTTACTATAGGAGATTTTTTTGGGATTTAATATCGATAACTCGTAAGTGAACTAATAAAAAACGAAACTTACCTAACTTATTTTCAAACCATAAAAATCTTCGTATTAAAAAGTTTGGGTCTTCATACTTTTTGACTTTAGCAAGTCACAGTCACTTTAGGATTTTACGATATGTCTAAATGATAAAGTTTGCAATCTGCTATTGGTTCTCAATCTTTTTTTAATATAGTATTGGAAGCGTCTGTCTTTCAAACGAGTACTGCGACGGTTGAATCTAAAAGATTGCTCCGATGACTAAAAAAAAACATTATTGTAAATGCTATCTCGTAAGTTTAAACAATGTGTTAAATTGTCTAAGCTCGTAAGATAGATTATCTTTAAATGAATGTCTGACCTTACGACAGTTTGGGAAAAACTGCCATAGATTACAAAGTTGCCAACTCTAAAAATGTAACAGGACTTTGGCTGGCACGGCGCCAAACTAAGTTGTTTAACGGAAAACTTTTATAGTAGACAAAAATACGCTTCCTAAACTTTATCAGAGTCGAAGAGTACTTGAGTCTATTTATTTTTCGAATAATCTTACGAGTTGGGTGTTTACTTATAGTGTTAGTTTACAGAAATGATTTCGTAGAAGAAAAGCCCTGCCAAGGGTGTGCCAAGAGCATTCTCTATCTACACTCTACTATCTCACCCTCCGCTGGGACATCCGTTCAACAAGATCGGTCACAACCCATCATGGCCGTCCCCTTGCTACGTGTAGGGAACAAGGTGATGTGTCTCTAACCCTAACCAAAACTCCTGGGGTTTCCATGTCTGCGCAAAAGAGGTCGGAAACCCCATAACCGGGACTAGACCGCATCGCTCATCGCGCTCAATGGTTCACCCCTACTTAGCGCAATGCAACCCTTCATTCCTATACGACCTACCTGAACACCCGGTAACGTTGTCGACTCCCGTGGAGTTGTATGCTGAGCTAGCCACTCCCCAGCAGTGGGTACGCTCACGTACTTCGAAGGCCCGTTTAGTCGCCTCTTACGACAGGCCGGGAACACCTTGGCAGTATTCTTAAACGCCCCTAGCCACAAGACACACACAGAAACGGCCTGGCCCAACCCGGGAACCTGCGACAGCAAGGCAGTCAACCTTCTTAATAAGGACGGAAAATTTTAAATGTGATAGGTGGTGCAGACGGATCACCTAATGGTAAGAGGATCCCGCCGCCCATGGACATCACCAATAGAGTCATAAGTCCCGTGCAAACATTAAAAACCTTTTCCTCAGAGCCCACCGGAACCCAGGACTCACTCGACGAAACACAACGCAGGCGCTACTTTAAGCAAGTTTTCTGTGAGGCCGTGGTATTATTTCGGTCGAGAAGGCCCATTCACCCGAACTGTTATAGCTCTCTCAAGGTCATTAATTCCGTTATAAACAGTATCGTTCTTACCTTGAAGTATTTACTATTCAAAAAAATACATAACACACACATGCACACGCCCACGCACGCACACAAAATAACCTAATAACACATTATGATTATACCCGGTAAATTATTATGTCGTAACTATTATGAAACAAAATATCTCTACGTCGAAGTTCATTGAAACTAAACTCGTTTATAATGCGAAGATAAGAGGAAATATAAATAGCTCGTTATGTTTATTTATCAATCAGTATTCGGTTCCTCGTCGAGTAGAGCGCTGTTTCCTCAAAATGTTGTTCATCACGTTAGTTTTAATATTTGTGATTTTAATAGTTCTTTACGTGTACAAAAACAGATACAAAAACTATTGGAAGAAACAAAATATAGTGGAATATGGTGACGTTGTTAGAAAGTTTGCGCTCGGAGATCGTTCCCTCGCAGAAGTTTACAAAGATGCGTACGATCAGTATCCAGATGAACCACATATAGGTGTTTCTATGGGCATGAAAACAGGACTAATATTAAAAGATCTACAGAATATACAATCAGTTTTAGCAGGCGACTTCGAAAGCTTCTACAGTCGTGGAATTGTAACCAATAAAAACGACATTTTAAGTGACAATGTTCTTTTCATCGGTGACTATAAGCGTTGGAAACTTATAAGACAAAAAATATCCCCCATCTTCACTAGTGCTAAACTCAAAAATATGTGCTATATTATAGAAAGAACCGCAAGCGATTTTGTGAATATGCTTAAAGAAAGAAAAAGTATGAAAGAGAATCCTTTTGCAGCATTATACACATATACGACCGCTTCTATAGGTGCATCTTTATTTGGAATTGACACTCAAGTACGTAACACTATGGATTCTCCATTTCTGGAAATGTCCAGGCAGGTTGGTGAACCGAGTCTAACTAACAATTTTAAATTCTTTGTTGCAAACCTATCTCCAACTTTGTTTAAACTTTTCAAACTAAAATTGCTCGGTGATCATGAAGACTTCTTCATAGGAGTTGTCAAAAAGGTTCTTAGCAGTCGGCGCAGTGAAAAAATACCGGTTAATGATTTCATAGATATGGTTATAGAACTCCAAAAGGCTGGAACTATGAAAGACAATTCTAGTGGTTATGAACTAGAGCCTACTGATGAATTATTAGCGGCTCAGGCCTTTTTCTTTTTCTTAGCTGGTACTGATACTTCTGCAAATACGATGCATTTTACTCTTCTTGAATTAGCTAGTAATCCTGTCGTTTTGAAAAGAATACACGAAGAAGTTGATAAAGCCTTTGAATTGAATGAAAAAATTACTTATGATGTTATTGAAAAAATGGAATATCTGGACATGGTTGTAAATGAAGCTATGAGAAAGTATCCACCTATTGGTGCAGTTCAAAGAGAGTGTATGAAAGACACAGTGTTGCCTATTGGAAATGTGAAAATGGAAAAAGGCTTGATTATTGTAATACCTGTCCTTGGTATTCACAGAGATGAAAAATATTATCCGAACCCAGATGTGTTTGATCCGGAAAGATTTGCTCCAGAGAATATAAATCAACTGCCTAAGTTTGGCTACTTGCCCTTTGGAGAAGGAAAGAGAACATGCATAGGTAAGTGATCATACAGTACTATTTATATCTTAGTGTTTATATGGAATGTGACTCTATGTAATTAATTTCGATGAGTGATAGGTAGAATAATTCCTGATCAACTATTGACCGTGACGTGTTCGATTTAATAAAAAAAAACAATAAAAAAAATAAAACTTTATTGCAAAATCATTAGAACAACATGATACTTATAATCAACTTATACAAGGGATCAATTTTAAGTTTACTGCCTGAACTAGGAAAATCCTGTATCTCAAGCAAAAACGAAAATAATAAAGGACTTAATTAACAAATTAATTTTAACAATAAACATAACACTACAATAACGAAAACGCAGAGTACCTAACCTAAGTCTCCAATAAATGATGATGATTATGATAGGCTTGTTGTTGATGTATCGTGTATTGCAAAAAATTTAATACACTTTAGTACCTTGTTAGAAATAGAAATCAGATTAGCCTATTACTCGTATGCAAAAGTATTAAAGTATATATGTCGCAGCCATCTGGTTCAATAGGTCGTCCAATTGGATGCCTCGGCCAATAGTTGTTAGAACTAAAATTACTCAAGGTTTAACTGCTTAGCATATTGAAAGTTAGCCCATTCGAGATGACTAATCAAGACTCTACTGCAGCATAATCATCAAAACAAACATGGCGTCAGCAACGAAAACAGCTGTGAATGTTATGATTCGATTATCTCATTTTTATCATCATCATCAGCCCATTTAAGTCCCCACTGCTGGGGCACGGGCCTCCCTCAATCACATAAGGGGTAATTGCCATACTCACCACGCTTGGCAGACGGGTTGGCGAGGGTTTTGATATAAATGCAGAGTTTTCCTTCTCTGGGAGCAGATGATCATGCCAGCAGCTTTACCTTAGTCGCCTTTTACGACACCTCGGTAAGAGTGAGGGTGGCCTATTCTACTCTGCCGGAGACCACGCGCCTGTCTCATTTTTATACTCAATTAAAATTAAATTATGTTAAACTGTCTTTTTGACAACTATCTTGACAAACGGTAACGTGTCAATGGTAGTGTCAAGTAATTTTACGTCGTCTGCAAGTTTTTACGAAAAGTTTGAGTAAAGGGATTTGCCGATAGCGGTCTAGGCATCAAATGGATGATGATAGCGATAGGTAAACCTTCAGGTTGTTTTTCACCTATTTGATTGGATGACGGCGTTTAACCAACGGTGTCCAATTGGATGGCTAATTTAACTAGTAGGCTGCAACATAACATCTTTTTGCAGCCGACTGTACAACCAATAGAACAACATTAAGAATAAGTGGTCATATTGTTAACCTGTGATTCGACCCCATTCTTTAACCGTATTTGGTCACTGTATACGATTAAAGAAATTTCTTTTTCTCGACATGTGATGGGAACTATACAGAATGTATCTGTGAACATTTAGGTACATCCCTTCAACCACGTGTTCTAGCAACCATACTGAACGACATTTTTTCTATGACTTTAGGAAATTCGCACAAAAAAATTGCAACTTTTCATACAAAGTCAGTCACGTGAGTTGGTCATTTTGTATGGGGAGTCGAAAAAATTTTGAAAAGTCATAGAACAAGTTGTTCAGAATGTTTGGTAGAACGCGTGGCTAAAGGGATGTAAATGTTCACAGATACACCCTGTATGAAACTGATATTTAAAGTGATTATAATTTAGTGTAAGAGAAGTTTTATTCTCTTACACTAAATTATAATTAAAACTTATTTCACCTTTAGTGGACATTCTTACGTTGGGTAATAGTTTTAACTTTTTTTTATTTATTTTAAGCCTAAAAATTCTTTCTAATTTTATCAGTGTCATCATTTTTATGACATTGTTTTATAAAGTATAAGTTTAGAATCTTACTTCTCGATATAATCGTTAAATTGATACAGACTTTATTCGTGTAATATCCGTGTACTCATATTCCACTTTCTTGTTCTAGGTGCCAGATACGCCCGTCTGCAAGTAAAAGCTGGTTTGGCGTATCTTCTTCATTCCTACACACTACGTTACAAAAAATACAGCCCGAAACGATTCGAGAAAAGCTTTTTCAGTTTACGGGATCCCAAAGCAAAGTATGACCTTGTTCTTAGAGAAACCTAGGAAAAGTAGACTTAATAAATTATACACAAGATTTAACTTGCAAAACTTGCAATTTCATTGCAACATTTTGACTTTGAAGTCATGTCACAAAATATTTGCCACATGTAAATTTTAGAGCATAGTCCGTCAGATACTGATTGTCAAACTTAGTATAAAAGTCGATAGTCGATAATATTTATGTCATCTGTATATTCGTATTCAAAACATAATGTAAGTACCTACTCTAAGTATTCGAAAAGCAATCAAGGAAAATAAAGGACTCATTAATTAATATCGTTGTTAATTTATTTGTTATTTCTAAAAAGTAATTAACTTCAAAATTACAAATGAGAATCAACTAATGGCAAACAAGGGGCATGACACGAAGATAAAATAATGCTGAATAATTGAGAAATAGCATTACACTTCGGGTAAAGAGTCCCAGACATGCCCGATACGACCTTACCGAGATATAGACCCTCTGACACCATTCTCCTTCATAGTTATAAATAAAATCTCGTAGTAAAGTACCTATTCTTTTGTAACTGTTTATTTTAATATATTCATTGGCAAGTTTTTTTGCAATATATAAATCGAAAAGTGTTTTGTTAGTCATTTGTGTTAGTGTTTTGTTTGTCAAATGAGCGCAGATCAACTTATGGCAAACAAGGGACATGAAACGAAAATAAAATAATGATGAATAATTAGGAAATAGCATAACTCAGTTTTTTAGATTTTCGCGTTGCATTAGAACTATAATTATCCGTATTTTTGGAGATTATGAGGTGACTAAGTCCCTAGAACCTCTTCAGCTACGTAGAGACATTGCCAGTTTAAGTGTTCTCTACCGCCTCTATAATGGGGAATGCTCTGATGAGTTATTTCAACTTATCCCATCCTCCCCTTTCCACTTCCGAACAACATGTGCTGGACAGCTTTGCCATCCGCATAACATCCAGACAATGGCGGCGCGCACCAAGAAGTTTGGCTCCTCGTTCCTGCCCTGAGCCATCAAGGCATGGAATGCCCTCCCAGCTCATGTGTTTCCTCCTTCATACAATCCGGGGTCTTTTAGGCTGGGGCGTGAAACGGCATCTCAGCAGGCCATTAGGGTGAGGATGGCAGACACAATGGGTACTTTGTTAGTTCTTTTGTGCCTGTCAACCTCATATTTGGATTTCACGGCCGCTTACCATCAGGCGGAGTGAGGTCATCCTGATTAGCCTTTCTATAAAAAAAAAATCAAGACGGGAATTAACACGATATTTATTATGTGATACAACATTCTGTACTCACATATTTTACTCGACGTTTCGGCTACGTTACAGCAGCCGTGGTCACGAGCGGTTGTTCGCTGTAACGTAGCCGAAACGTCGTAAAATATGTGAGTACACAATGTTGTTCTTCTTCTCAGTCGTACACTTCTGACGGAGTAGTCGTGATTATGGATTGTCTGTTATGTTGGGTAGCGGCTTTAGCGAGACTTCTCCATCTTTCTCTGTTTGTGGCACTGCGTGCACATTCAGTCAAGGAACACTTTGCAGCAGACTTGATACTGTCCGTCCACCTTGTAGGTGATCTGCCTCGGGAGCGTTGACCTTCCACTCTTCCCTGTACCATTAAACGTTCCAAGGAGCTCTCGTTTCGGATTATATGTCCAAACATGGTGAGTATTCGCACTTGCACAATCGACGAAAGTCTTTGTTTGATTCGAAGCTCCTTGATGATTGAAACGTTGGTGCGGTGAGCAGTCCACTTCACTCTCAACTCTCCCCAACACCACAGCAATGTTGTATCACATAATAAATATCATGTTAATGTCCGTCTTGATTAATTTAGTTATAATGCAGAACGCGAAAATTTACAAGACTGCTTTTGTCGAGGCCTAATAATAAATATATGATATACATTACTATGAAAACTAACAATAAAAATTGGTTTGAACTAGATCTAGGGAGTATTTTTTTTATACGTTATAAACCGTAAACCGCAATTTACCTTTCATATTTTTACTTGCTGCTTCGAAACCCTTTGTAGGCAAGTCCGACTAGCACTTGGCAGGTTTTTTGTAAATAAATACTTATATGTAATACATAGAATACACCCAGACCAATACAAACAGACATGTTCATGCATGCGGGGATCAAACCCGCAACCCTTGGACCAAGGTCAGCGTATACTACGACTAAAATAGACTATCGAACGCATAGAAGTAAGGACCAAGTTCACCGAACCAACGCAGTTAATATTGTATAAAGTCAGTAACATTATACCAAAGGAAGTTGGGCAAACGATAGATGCCGCAATGATGGACACGGCAACTTCATCGTACTTGGGAACTCCATGAACCGAAACTGCTACTCACAAACAGCTGTTCGGATATACTCCCCAAACGTCACAGTATAACAAGAAAGCTCTTGTTATACTTTCTGAAGTACTCTTTCCGGATAAATAACGTGTACCGAGGAATTTGTAAAAATGAGATTGTTTATTATAAGGGACAGAATAAATAATCCCAAAGGTTTTAGGAATAATTCTTCTTCTTTATTTGCACAATATCAATATAAATAACAATAATATACATATATGTACACATACTTTTAATTACTCAGCGCCATCTAGCGTCTTTGCGTGGAACTGGCTAGTAGTATTACAAAATTGTCGATAATAACTCTGTAGCCAGTTCCTTGCACAGCCGCTAGGTGTCGCACAAATTAAACAGCACGGAGCCTGCGTACCCGCCATATTTTTTCTCTTCACATTCTCTCTCTCTGAAACTACGACGCGACGACTCAAATGGTTAAAATAAAATCCTCTGTAAAATCTCAACAGGTCGTTTTCATCATCATCCCCGATTCCGGCCGCAAACAATATCTTAGTACGTCTTATCGTTTTAAGGCGACGGGTGGCCCTAACTAGCCACGCCAATCGATTTAAATGGATAGAAACTAAACCGGATATCTTTTTAACAATTTCGAAGTTTTTTTTTTTTTTTTTTATTAATTCTAATGAAATTCCACGGACACTGGTTCCGTGCCTTTATTGTGCTCGTTTTTAAAGTGTTACAAATTATTTTTGATATTTGCTCCGCGATAAAATTAAACTAAATTAAATTACAGTAACAATCTTAAGTTTAGGCAGTCGTGCATGGTTAATGTTAATAAAATGTACTGTCATTTTTATTATTGTCGAGGACAGACCACCTTGCCGTTTTAGGCGCCCTTTATAGAATAGAAAAAGTATTTCTTTGACGTTTCTTCTTCTTCTGACGTTTCGGCCGATAACATGTAAATTTTCTGTATTTTCTTTATTTTTATAATTTTATTTTGATAACATATATATTTTACCCCCTTACCGGTGTCACCCTTTTCTGTCTGCCACATCGTTTGGTCCTTCGAAGCGCGGAGTTCGCCATGTAGGCGCCATCAGCGCCATCAAATTTTTAAATTCAAAATTAAATGAATTTCCCTGCCACGAAGAATTTCGTGGCAGGGCACCGATTCCTCCGTAGTCGAGGACGTTGGGGGTACGCTCCTTGCTAATATAATAGCAAGCGTGGTTAGGGGCGGCCGAAATATCCGCTCGTAGACTGGAAGTACTAGCTGCTGCTGAGGAGGAGGCTGCGCGCGCGGCCTGTGAGGCTGAAGCCGCCGCGCTTTGGGCGCAGAGATTGACGCAATACATCACTGCCCTTCAAGATTCTTCCGACTCACCGGGTGGCGGCCTATGCGGACCTGGTCCGCCGCCGCAACCAGTTAGCAGGTGCCGCACATGCGCGACGTCCTCCACCGTGGCCCTCAAGACGTCTGCCTACATCCTACTGTTCGCGGTTTTCGTGAGGATGCAGCGTTCCTGGGGGCGGAGGACCCTCGCCGCGTACTGTGCGCCCTTGGCCTGCCAACGATGTCGGATCTAACTCAGGGGCCAATCGGAGTGAGTGTTGTGAAGCCAGCAGCCAGACGCACCTTTGCCCGGGCGCCGCAACTTTGGGCGGAACGCCCGCGCCCTTGGCCACCACAGTGGTGTCATCCAGCGCCGCCACAACCGCCAGCGGTATCTTCTGTGGTGATCGACAGTAATTTCTCGCATCCTCGTCGTGTGAAAGTTCTACGAGGACATTGAGACGTCTATATGACCAGTGCAGTGTTTAAACAAATATGTGTCTAGGTAGGCCCACAATGAGGTCTGCCCTCGAACTCTTGGTTTGTAGTAAGGTCCTTTGATCCCTTACGGGGTAGGCTATGTCGAGGACAGACCTCCTTGCCGCTTAGGCGCCGTTATAAATAGAAAAAGTATTTCTTTGACGTTTCTTCTTCTTCTGACGTTTCGGCCGATAACATGTAAATTTTCTGTATTTTATTTATTTTTATAATTTTATTTTGATAATATATTAATTTTACCCCCTTATCGGTGTCTCCTTTTCTGTCTGCCACAATTATTATTATTATTTTTTGGGGTAGGGGTATGGTGATTTTATGTAGTTAAGGACCTCAGAGGAGGGTTCAGGGGTATGTTAGTAATTTATCTTTTATTTGCAAGCTTGTCCCTAACCGCGTCATCGCCCCGGCGGATCGCCATTTTGAGGTTGTACTCGGTTATTTTTTCGATGGTAGCCTTCGATGCCATGGATATTAGGCGCGCTGTGGCGTCGTTAGTGGCGTTATCTGTATAATATACACAAGTTCTTTGTGTGTCTTGAGATGGCTACCACCGCGTGTGGGACACTTTGCAGGAGATGGGACTGTTTGGGAGTTGTTCTGACTATCGCAACGTTCTCGAACGTCTGTCCCTGGGCTTCGTGGATTGTCAGAGTGCGCGATCCTTCGTCTGATCCGTACCCCTGGCTGATTAAGAGAGCTTTCTCGGCCTGGGTGTGAACGAGATACAGGGTTCTTTCGGACTTGGGTATCTGCGCATCTGAAAATCGTTTCAGCTGTAGGGACTTAGTTCGGGTGTTAGCCGAGTATATGCCACTGTAGATTTCTCTAAGGGCATACGCTACGTCTTGTGGGTTGCGATAAGTGCACAACAACTCCTTTGTGATGTTGGTGATTTTGTTTGGTCTGTTGTAGTGTAGGGGAAAGAGATTGCAGCGGTCAATATAAGGGAGTTGGTTGTTGTCACCCAGCAGCGTGACCTTGCTGGCTTTTACTATTTGGATGGCCAGGACTATGGATCCGAAATGGTTCATAAGGGCTTCGTCCACCACTAGGTGTGTACACGATTCACCCTTACTCATACCATTTACAAGTAGGGATGCCATGGTCCTCACTCTTTTCGAAGTTCAAGACCCTCGGAAAGAATTTATATACTATTTATTGAATACTTATTATTAACTTTAATGCTCGAATTTCGAAATTGTTACAAAGATATGTTGGCATATCATTTGCATTGGTGCTAACAATTTAAATCAAATGCCGTCGCTAGTATGCCCCACCCGTCACCTTAAGTCGTCGTCGGCCATTCGTCTTCTCATCTCACTCGTCATTCTAATTCAAACATATCGATGTTGAAACGTGTATTGAGATCGCTCAATACACGTTCCTAGCCATGCATCTACCGATCACCAATCCCACACTTAAAAGCCTTCTCCGGCCATCAACAAGTTTTTACTGATCGTAATTAAATCAAGACAAATAATAAAGAAAATATCAAGAAAAAGTAAAAATCTGTTGGCGGCGTCGCTAGGCGATAGCTAGATCTGATAAGTTAATTTCAGATTTTTTCTTATATATTGTAGATAGATACTCTTTATTTCACAACATACCAAACTTAAGCTAGGTATACAGAGATACAATTTAGGCGGTATTATCGCTGGGAGCGATCTCTACCAGACAACCTTCAGGTAAAGGACATAACATAGAAGAGGGGATTGTGGTGCAATCCTTTAGATTAGTAAATATATATTACAAATACATATAGATATATCTAGATGAGAATAAAATGTTATCATACACTAATATAGACGAATGTTACCTAAATAAAATACAATATAACCTACACAAATTATATAAAATATACTAGGTACTTAAAGGTAATATAATGATTACAATTACAAAAATTTTAAATTTAAAAAATATATATTTTATTTTATATCATCAACAAGCTACATAGTATATCATACAGGTTGTATCTGTGAAAATTTACATCCTTTCAACATTTGTTCTATGACTCTTGGAAATTCGCATTAAAAAATTCAACTTCTCATACAAAGTCGGTCAAAAATTTTTCGACCAACTTCGAAAATTCGTAGAACAAATGTTCAGAATGGTTGGTAGAACACGTGGTTAAAGGGATGTAAATGTCCACAGATACACCCTGTATTTAGAGGAACAGTTTTAGTTTCAGTATGATTGCAATATTCTGTCATAATAGCGATCAATAATGTCGCTAGTAGCGATCTCTTCCAAATAATAATTTGGAAGAGATCGCTACTAGCGATAAGACCGCTTAGACTGTATTTACCAGTGACCTGTAACATTTTGTGCAAAAAAGTATATCTATCTATCTATAGATACGCAATACTTCTATGATAACAAATAAAACTAGAACTTCTTATTGTTTTTAGAGATTAGCAGAAATATCCTCGTATATTTTATAAATTATACCGAATATAAGTATTATGAGTATTCGACATTTACTTTAAAAATAAAAACATAAATTAAAACGTTTGGTTGATTTGGCTCCGGAACCCTAAAAAAGTATTATTTAAATGTTCGTAGAATAGTACTAAACAAGGGTAAAGTTTGGTAAAAACCCGATTTGCGATAAATCATCCGAGTACATTTGCTAATCGAGTTACAAGTTTCCAAAATGGATTCGCTGAACTTGATAAATCAAATTCGTTTTATCACGGCAAATAGTAGCAGTTTTTTGACAATTGATGGAACAACCCGATGAACACTATCCTTACTAATATTATAAAGGCGAAAGTTTGTTTGGATGGATGTATGGATGGATGTTTGTTCCTCTTTCACGCAAAAACTACTAAACGGATTTTAATGAAACTTTACAGTAATGTAGCTTATAGATCAGAATAACACATAGGCTATAATTTATAAAGATATCTATAAGACCTTGCTTTTATTCGAATTACACGCAGACGAAGTCGCGGGCAAAAGCTAGTGGTTGATAAATTAATGTGAATGTTTTCATTGGTTTTGATTTGCCTTTGATGTTTATTCATTTACAAAATTCAAATTTCAAGCAATTGAGCTGATATATATACTACTCCATATATATTATATGATATATATTATTGACTGCCTCATTGGCGCAGTGGGTTGTGCGTCGCACTTTAAGGTGACGGGTAGGAAAAACTAGCGACGCCAATCGATTTTAATTTTAAGTTACTAAACCGAGTCTATTTTAAAGAATTTCGAGGTTACAAACTATCGGCAAATACTTATACTATTCATTAATCAACCATGCACAAATGCGGACCCAACCATAGTAGGGCCTCTGCATATTTTATGGATTTTAAAAATCGTGCCGTGTGGTCCCCGGCAGAGTAGAAAAGGCCACCCTCACTCTTACCGAGGTGTCGTAAAAGGCAACTAAGGTAAAGCTGCTGGCATGATCATCAGCACCAGAGAAGGAAAACTCTGCATTTATATCAAAACCCTCGCCAACCCATCTGCGAAGCGTGGTGAGTATGGCAATTACCCCTCATGTGATTGAGGGAGGCCCGTGCCCCAGCAGTGGGGACTTAAATGGGGCTGATGATGATGATGATGAAAAAAATCGTGCCCATATAGAAAACTTACTACCTCCCGTTTGAAAGCCATACGCTCTCATCTAATGAAGACAGAGACAAACCTACTTACATTGAAACATGAACCGACCCTATCAACCGTGTCCTCCCCTTACCTAAGACAACAAAAAGTGACTAAAAATGAACTACCCAACATCTGCGTCAAAACGCATGGCGGCAAATAAATTGCCCATGCACGGAACAAATAAACCGCGGTCCGAAATCTTGTGACGTTGAGCTATCGACGGCACGGGGGTCGAGTGATTCTATGTATGTAATGTATGTATGTAGGTTATTAATGTATGTATGTTTCATCATCTGTTTCCACGTAACCTTCTTAACTACTTATCAGAATTCCGGACAAATGACATATCATTATAAGCGTCTTGATCGTCCGCTGGTTATAGGCTCACAAAATCTAATGTGGCGACCTCTAGCGGACAAAACATACAGAGTAAAAAAAATAAGTTATGAGTAAATATGCCGTGTTTGGTATCATTTGAAAGCGCTTGACTTGTACATTTTGAATATAATATATATATATATAATATATATATGATATATATTAATACTAGTAGCAGTACAGGTGGCGTATATATATATATAATATATAACTAGATATATATATAGATATATTATATAATAGTATATATATATATAATATATATATATAGTATATATATATATATATATATATAGCACTTGGTGGACAAACCAAAATAGTAACAAATTAAACGAAAAGTAACAAAAAACTACAAAAAAAACCCAACTACGACAAAAACGGTCCGCTGAAAGAAGTATAAACAAGCCTTCGTTGTCAATTTGATGCAAGTATTCACTATGTAGAGATAAAATTTCATGTTTGGGAAAGGCGTAGTCCACACGTTAAATATACGACCCTTTGAACCCTTTTATGGATTTTAAAAATCGTGGCCGTGTGGTTCCCCGGCAGAGTAGAAAAGGCCACCCTCACTCTTACCGAGGTGTCGTAAAAGGCAACTAAGGTAAAGCTGCTGGCATGATCATCAGCACCAGAGAAGGAAAACTCTGCATTTATATCAAAACCCTCGCCAACCCATCTGCGAAGCGTGGTGAGTATGGCAATTACCCCTCATGTGATTGAGGGAGGCCCGTGCCCCAGCAGTGGGGACTTAAATGGGCTGATGATGATGATGATGAAAAATCGTGCCCATATAGAAACTTACTACCTCCCGTTTGAAAGCCATACGCTCTCATCTAATGAAGACAGAGACAAACCTACTTACATTGAAACATTGACCGACCTATCAACCGTGTCCCCCTTACCTAAGACAAAAAGTGACTAAAATGAACTACCCACATCTGCGTCAAACGCATGGCGGGCAAATAAATTGCCCTGCACGGAACAAAATAACCGCGGTCCGAAATCTGTGACGTTGAGCTATCGACGGACGGGTCGAGTGATTCGGGTGTCTATGTCGCGGTAGTATTGGGTAATATGTCACTTTGTAAAGTAGACTTTATTTTTACCCGACTACGGCAAAGCAAAAGGAGGGTTATGATTTTGACAGGCTATGTATGTATGTATGTATGTATGTATGTATGTATGTATGTTCATCTGTTTCCACGTAACTTCTTAACTACTTATCAGAATTCGACAAATGACATATCATTATAAGCGTCTTGATCGTCCGCTGGTTATAGGCTCACAAAATCTAATGTGGCGACCTCTAGCGGACAAAACATACAGAGTAAAAAAATAAAGTTATGATAAATATGCCGTGTTTGGTATCATTTGAAAGCGCTTGACTTGTACATTTTGAATATATATATATATATATATATATATATATATATATATATATATACATATATATATATATATATATATATATATATATATATATATATATATATATATATATATATATATATATATATATATATATATATAGCACTTGGACACCAAAATAGTACAAATAAACTAAAAGTAACAAAAAACTAAAACCCAACTACGACAAAAAAACGTCGCTGAAAAAGTATAAAACAAGCCTTCGTTGTCAATTTATGCAATATTCACTATGTAGAGATAAAATTTCATGTTTGGAAAGGCGTAGTCACACGTTAAATATACTACCCTTTGACAACGTGTGACTGCGGATTTCCAAACATGAAATTTTATCTCTACATAGTGAATATTGCATAAATTGACAACAAAGGCTTGTTTTATACTTTTTCAGCGACGTTTTTTGTCGTAGTTGGGTTTTAGTTTTTTTACTTTTATTTTATAATAATGGCACAGTGTATTGGATCGCTACTATGATGGATTAGGCTTTATCACCACGGCTTGCCAAATGCGGATTGGTGATCACAGACCCGAGCTATGTTCGAAAAATACTTTTCGCTCGACCCGGGGATCGAACCCAGGACCCCGAGATCGCGGCCCGGTACTTAAACCACTAGACCAAAAGGGCGTTCATAGTAGCGATAACTTGAATTCTGTGATGGTGGCCTTTGCCCTGCAGTGGGACAGTTTACAGGCTGATACTTTTATATTGGCTCTCCTCAGCCTCAGTCTTATCAAAGAAACATTAGGTTTTACACTCGTCTTTCATCATCATCATTTCAGCCAATAGACGTCAACTGCTGGACATAGGCCTTCCCAATCCCCCCAATGTTCTCCACACAGATCGGTTCTGTGCCGCCCGCATCCAATGGATTCCCGCGATCTTCACCAGATCATCGGTCCACCTTGTGGGGGCCTACCACGGCTTTAATATAAGATATTTTTTTTATGTGATAGGTCGCAGACGAGCAGACGGATCTCCTGATGAAAAGCGATTGCCGCCGCCCATGGACACCCGCGACTTTCCGTTCTGGTTCTCCAATCAAAAGAGTTGCGAAGATCGTCTGATCTTCGCAACTCTTTTGATTGGAGAACCATCAATCATCATCATCATCATCCATCATCACCATCATGATGATGATGATGATGACTTCCGTCTGGAAGTCATCATCATCATCATCATCAGCAACCCACACTCGTCCACTGCTGGACATAGGTCTTCCCTAATGCACGCCACTGCTCCCGATTTTCGGCCACTCTCATCCAGCCCACACCAGCCAGCCTTCGAATGTCATCATCCCATCTTGTCGCAGGGCGTCCTACACTACGCTTACCGAGTCGCGACCAGAGTCACCGACATAGCCCACCGAATTAGCAAACTGAAGTGGCGGTGGGCTGGTCATATTAGCCGCAGAACTGACAGCCGTTGGAGCCGTAAAGTCCTTGAGACGGAAGTCGCTTCATTGTAATTACCAGACTCCCAAAATTCTGAATCATGGTCTAAGCGTACCCTGGGCTCCAATGTGACAGTGTTGGACTCAATAGACTCTATAGATTTTTCAAATCTATGTGCGTATTCCTACCATTAGGTCGGCGGTGAGGGAAAAAATAGTGAGGAAACCTGCAAGTTTCGCATAGTTTCTGTGTAACCACAATTCAGTAGGTCTGGTTTGCCAGTTAGAGGGTTGCGAAGGCAGTTGTTACATTGCAATTACCAGACTTCCCAAACATGAATCATGGCTTAAACGTACCCTGGGCTTCAGAGCAGCAACTTTGGGCGCAACCAGGAAACACACACTGAGATTAACGACTACTATTGATAACAATAAAAATCATCATCATCATCATCGACAGCCCATTTAAGGCCCCACTGCTGGGGCACGGGCGTCCCTCAATCACATGGGGGGTAATGGCCATACTCACCAAGCTTGGCAGACGGGTTAGCGAGGGTTTTGTATAAATGCAGAAGAATAAAAATAATATCTTCCAATCGATTTGGGCTAATGCGGCCAATCTTAACGATCAGCCACTTAAGTTCGCAGGATATATTATAATACTCAAGTGTGTGCGCAAACATAGGTGCACTCTCTATTTCCTTGCCCTCATATTCCGATGGGACACCAGTGTGATAGACGGGGGTACAAGACCGTCAACTTCCGCCGAGTGCATACTCCGTGCTGACCCTGAGAAGTTCTTGACATAAAAACTCAGATATACATTTTGGCCCCAAGCGCAGCCGTCGCTTTAAAATGCGACGCACTCCCCATTGCGCTGACGAGGCAGACAAGTTAAGATAAAAATAATTGTAGAATAAATCAGTAAAGAGACATTAGTTACAAAGCAAATAAGAACTAAATTACTTAGTAAGTAAACACAATATGCGTTATCTATCAGTGTATTTATATAATTTGTGATCTTATCTTAAACTCCTATTAACAGTAGGTATTTGTTTGTAATCACTAGGAAATTGTCATGATTGCCTCAGTAGCCAACAAGCCTGTTATCAGTAGACACTGCAGTTGAATATAATAGGTTTTATAAAGACACCGGTGTTACTGATAGCGACTTACTACAATACCCACAGATACGTTACAAAAGAAATCTAGTACTCCGCATGCTAAGCATGTGTGCTACGCATGCATGCTATGGATGCATGCTACGGATGCGTGCTACGGATCAGTAGGCTCGAGTTGCATGTACCTCATAGCTGCGCATCTATAATATCCTCAACCCGATTTCGGCTAAGGCAGCTAATCTCAACAATCAGCCACTTACGCAGGATATATTATAGTTCTATACTCTATTCCCATGCACTCATATTCCGATGGGACACCAGTGCGTCAGGACCGGGGAGGGATCGTGCGCAAGATCAACGGCTTAACGTGTTTTCTGAGGCACGGGGGTAGATCGCCAACTTCTAGACTCCGGACTGACACTGAGAATTTCTTAACAGAAAACCTCAGGAACAAATTTTGGCCCGACCCGGGGATCGAACCTGGGACTCCAAGCGCAGCCGTCGCTTTAAAGTGCGACGCACTACCCACTGCACCAATGAGGCAAACACTCTGTTTTGTTCTATGTATAATGTGTTGTGGTCAATAAATTGTTTCTTATCTTATCTTATCGTATCGTTCTCTGGTGGAAAGGCAGCCATTAAAGTCAGATCTTCAAGCGGTGAATTTCCCGAATCTCCTGCAACGTCTACACAATAAGGCCCGTGTCTATCGAGGATTAGACGGTACGGTCGGATTTCGGGATTATCGGGCGCGAACGAGATTAGCACGTCGCCCGATACTGTCCTGGGCGGTGCCAACATTTTTTACGATATTATGTAGGTAGAGAATTTCCTCGAGAAGCTCCAAGTTTTGTCCCAATTGAAGCTTGGACGTAATGACTTTTTTATACTTATCATAAGAACGTTACATGATCGAAGCATAAAGGTGACACTACGATGGTCAAACTACGCTCTCGCAACGTGAAAACGCCTCGTCGTTGCTATTTGTACTAACCAGGAGGCGAATATGGTAGTGACTCGCCATTGACCGCGGAAGAGCCACGTTTCAGTATGAATGGGCCGGCTCGACCGGAGTGATACCAAGGCCTCACAGAAAAACGGCGTGAAGCATCACTATGCTCTGTTTCGCTGCGTGAGTGAGGGTACCGGAGGCCGGTGCAGTGCCTTCTGGGGGAAAGGGGAGTTTTAAGGTTGGTAGCGCACTTGTGACTCCACTGTTGTCGCGGGTGTCTATGGGCGGTGGCAATCGCTTACCCTCAGGTAATCCGCCGGCTCGTCAGCCACCTGTAATACATAAAAAAAATGCTCCTAAAGGTCATAGATTGGATTTCCATTCAGAAAAATAAACATGTGATGAACAGTTGTGCATTGGCCGATGACGTAAAGACTAAGCAGATACGCCTGCTAACCGAGAGGATGGAAGTTCAAACCCAGCAAGGAGCTGACAAGCTTCAAGTAGATAAATATTTGGTTTTTGATTCTGTTACTCATAACACAATTGCTACTTCGAAGTTGGAGGAACGTGCATTGCGGTAACCCGTGGGAGAGCCACGCTGCGGCATGAATGGGCTGGCTCGACCGGAGTGCAGAGCCGTAGCCGT